>WUWR02000240.1:0-61642 GCA_009982885.2 Hyles vespertilio
TCATGGCGGTCGATGCGCTTACCATCAGGGGCCGAACGAACGGCCGTAACTCGTATCGTCATTCAAAGCAATAAAAAACAGATCATGATATATTACAATGTTATAAATTAAATAAAAATGCAAAATATTATTGTCTTTTACTAACTTTCTTAATAACAAACCCGTTTTATTTACTAGCGGCCCGGCCCGGCTTCGCCTGGGTGCAAATCAGATTCCAGCCGATTTTTTTAAAATCAATGATGACGCCGTTTCGCAACTACTCGTTCAATCAAATCACATCTGGTAAACCTATCTTCTGTCCCATTGTAGCCACCTTATATTCATGATATCCCAGCTCCCAAGCTTTCACATCATTATTTTGCGACTAGATTATTATCCCCTAGTTACTACCATCCGCGACGTTTCTTGAAACAATTAAAAGATCCCATAGCGACCCGAGCCACGCGTTCGCTATGGCTTAGTTTATTATATGAATTATTTTATATTCAATATTAGACATAGCTAATAGAATCCGACCTACCTTTGCCTGGACGCAAAACCCATATTTGTTTTATGTACTCTCCCACAAAACATACTGTTATTTTTCGGTATGGCTAACCTGATTAGCTATCCTACTAGCAGACTCAATTCCCGTCCCATCCGGTCCTGCTTCAATCCCTTCCCGGAGATGCTCCGTCCTTTCTCTGCATTAACCTCCAGGCTCTAACCGTCATTATACATTTCATCTATCAATCTGTCAGCTATCCGTCTTCTCCCTGCCTCCCACTCTATTATATTCCGTTTCTCCATAACAAATAGTGTGCCTTATGGCTTTTTTGACATTAAACCTTAAGTAGCGATTTTGATTAATCCAGGCAATCAGTATTCCTTCCTTATTTCACCCACATATGCTTTTTTTTCCAAGCATTAGTACCTCCATTACTTTTGTTAATAATAAGGATAATATAAATTTTCCATAAAATATACTTACACGCCCTACACACATTAACATAGAAACCATTATATTAAGGGTTCTCAAGAACAGGCAACGCCGTACATTTGAGAACCCCTGCAATATTTCCTATATACTAAAATTGTTATTTGATTCAGTTACAGTTACAGTTTGTATTTTATGTGTTTATTTTTATTAAATATTTTCATTTTCAGTGACTTCTACTTGAAAAGAAGTAAAAAATTTCTTACTGTACATAATTTATTTAATTTCCATATTAAGTAGCGTCCTACTATACTCTTATAGTTAACAAAAATAAATTTTCTGAACGTATGCCTAATTAGGTGACCACGCATTTAAATGTCTATCCACTTTTCTTAACTTGTCATTAATTGACACTTTAAAATCTAAAAGACGCCAATTAATACGAATATAGGGGATATATGTGTTCGGGTTCTAACCTTTTATTTAAATCGTTTTTTTAATTTGAGGGAGCGAGTTTACCCGCGTGTATTGACGGTATGAATTTAAATGATTGACAGTTACAAAACATGAACATTTTGTATTATGGCTAAATGATTTTTATTCTTTTATTTTTATACTTTCGCTCGTGCAATTAATCGGATAAAAAACTATCTCACCCTTTCAGTTTTGAACAAATCGCTATCTACAAAGGTTCTTATACTCTTTATAGTGTTTAGGAGCCCTCGCGTAAAAACACGTGACACGTGAATTATATATATTAAGAGTGCCAACAAGACCGTCAATATCTAATTGTCTGCATGATCTAACAATTTTCAATTCCTTTAAATATAAACAACCAACAGGTGTAATTATATGTATTATACAAATATGGCAACATAGATTTACAAACAATTATTTTCTATCCCATTACTCAATTCCCGATTCCGCTGAGGAGGTGCTGTCTTCGTCATTATCTCTAGGTTGATATAAATGCTTTCGTCATATAAATTATCGACACCGTATGTCTCGGTCAAAGTCCTTTATCGAAATGATTTTTTCGTGTGTCCACTAACCTTGGCCCAATCTTCTCTCGTGACTTTTGCGCAAGCTATCTTTAATACAAAAGGCATAATGTTTTTTGTGCTAAATGGCGGCGAGTATTGTATCGGGCCTGAATCACCTTTTTTTGGAGCCCAAATTTAGTTCATTGCAGTGTACTTTGGCAATGATACGAGCGGATCTAAGCACCCTATGACCATATCCTGTGCCACTCGCATTTCATATCGCACTTTCGTAGATGTTATTTCAGCCACTAATATTCAATAGCTCTCCTTTACATCTCCGATATTTGATTCATTCCGTTCGTTTGTAGCCAATTTATATTTCTTCCTTTCTGATATAGCTTGATTAGGAGGACTTTATTTATTTGCACGAATGATACGAAGGCATTATCCCATTAAATACTGAAGGTTCTGCAACCCAGGTAACGTTGTTTTAAAAACCACTGTTTAAAGTATCAGCTTCATTCGTCGTAATTGTTCTGTGGTGGATTTTTTAGACATCAAACGAAGCCAGTAAGCCGTTTCCACGTGACAAACCCGCGGATATTTTTGGCCAGAACCGCAGGCATATTATTAGCTGACCCTGTACCACTAGTACGTTAGATGTGGATGCGTGTGTGTCAATCAGTCCATGCCCGAAATAGTGTGATTGGCGTGCACCATGTCTCATCCAACGATACGACGTTCTGCCAGTCTTCAATTTATTTAAGCTTCCCTGAAAATGATATTCAATTTTATCCAATAATATCAGATCGTTCCAGGAGAATTTTTCCTTTTATCCTTTTTTTATACCGAAACCCGATTATTTTTAGATTCGCCGGAGAGACGTTTACCTCCTGTGTAAATGAGATCCGGCGTTTTGTAGAGATGTCAAAAGTCTAGTTCTCTAACGTACTCCTTTCTCGAATAGTATCCGTATATAGGATTTCTTATTGCATCGGCGTCAACTATCCATGATTGTGTGACACGGGTTTCCTCTGCGTTTCTTCTTAGGTGTTCCCTTATTGTCTTCAGTCAAGGTGGGCCGAACTTCTACTTTAATGAAATATTGAAATAGTCTCTTGCTATGCCAATGCCGGAGATCTGTCTTGAAACGTTCGACAGGAATCACGGGTCCCATTTTACTTTCATCACGCTCAAGTATCTTGTAGCCTTAACATAATTTCCGTATTCACTTTTTATATTGGTGTGTCCACCGCACGTTTACGCACCTGTTGCACGGCCGAAACGTAGAGTCCAGCAAAATATCTAAGTCCCACATCAATTAGCGCCAAAGTCGGTATAGAAATCAGAACAAAATACAATTTAAACGAAGCCAGGTCACAAAAAAAACACAACGAAGAAACCCCTGAGAAAGCATGGAGAACGGTAGTCGTTTGCGGGGGGGGACAACGACCAAAGACGACTGTTTGTAAGTAAACTTCACCAAAATGGCGACTCAAAAACGTTGTTTGAGTTGCAATCTCTCTAACAATATTGATTTCATTAATCATATATATTTTTTAAAACCATGATATTATTTTTGAAAAATACTTCGCGTGGGATATTTTGAAAAAGTATACGAGATTTTTTTACCTAACCCGTGGCTTTGTACTTTATACCAGAACGCTAGTTGTAGTTAGAGATATAGCTTGTCAATAAAAAATAATAAGAACGGAGGCGCCACTGATCGCTTAATAGTGCACTTCGAGATCGGTTTCTAATTTGATTCTACTATCCTTTATGTTACATTTCTAGGTTTTTACATTTATATAATCATTATTAGTATACAAATCATAAAAAATAAAAAAGTTATCAACGGTGTGATGGCCACGAAACCCAAGACCGGTGGTTAGGGGCCCAAGGAGAACGCCTCACATACGTGCCGTTCGCAATCTGCTTAGAATCTGACTCCTGCACCCCAGCAGATTGAGAGCCTCTGTAGATGTTGGCGACCTCTTTGTATCAACCCTGAGCAGAACGACAACGGACATATTAGTTGAGTCGACATCCCATGTCGGTAACCTCGTAGCAAATCAAATATTTTGACATTTGTCTTTTCAGCTTTGAACAAGGTTATCGTCGGGGTTAGCGTAGTAGGTTATCGGTGTGAGAGACAGCCGACGACCCAGATTGTACCCAGGACACCACGCATTTCGCGACACCTAGGCTTAATTATACAATCAATAATAAGTAAATAATATAAGTTAAATAAATGTTCTTATTAAAATATTTTAATAAATCAATGCCAAATGTAAATAAAAATTCACAATGGGAAAAGTACTAATATGCTGCCAGTGAAATAAAAGTTAATCCTTTAATATTACGTTAGACATTATTAAACACCAAACAATTATTTTATATATCCAATAAACAGAAAAGAACGTTAGAATAATATCAGTTTTTGAGCACATCACTCCAAAAAGAACGAGTGGACAGAACCTTGTAACGCGTGTATGAACTATAAAATATAATATTTTATTTTATTAACCGTCAAAATATGTCCAAGTGATAATATTAACCTAAAGTTAAATATTATGAATTTTTATGATGTTTTATTGTAAGTAGGGTATAAGAAAAATGTGCGATAATGTATTTAACATTTGCGTCTTTGCTTGCAACGACACTCAAAGTTAGTGTCCGTTCGATACACCTTCAGAACGGCATCTCGAGCGCCGGATTATAATAAAGCAGTGCGAATGTCAATGTCAAACAAATTCAGACATAGGACGTACAGTTGACGCGCAGCTCCACGCGCAGTTCACGCGCAGCTAAACACAATGATAAAGAATTATAAAGGAGCCCACACACAAATAGCTATATGTCCAAGTTATAGTTATTTAAGAATTCGACGCGGAATGTACTTTATGTAGCTGTTCATTTACACAAGCTGACTTGTCCCTTAATGAAAGAGACAATAATAATTCTTTGTTTCGAATTATGGCAATATTTGTTCACTAACCACACTGGGACCGCCTATAGACCAAAATGACGCCATTTTAGTTATGCTTTCGAAACCACAGACTATTAAACCAAAAACTGCATGAAATGTCAACTGTGGCGTTATCTGTCAATCGGAGTAAACAACTCTGCACAATCAAAGAATTTCGGATTATTCATTGGTTAATCTCGTTTGTTGAGTTTGAGTTTTAGTTTGCTTATTAGTTTAGTTGTTAAGTTTTTAAAATGCCTCAGTGTTGTGTTAAAGGATTCGAGTCGAGTTCAAGCAAAAAGGACCCTAACATTCTTTTCCATAGGTTAGTAACTGTGTTTTACGAAATACTAACAAATATGTGCCTAAATTTATTTTTATCATTTATAAATGTATTTGGATCTTGTTGATTAAGTTTTAGACTCTTCTAGGCGTTATTTATACAAGTAGTATAGAATAACAACCTCATTGTTTGTTTACACACAAGTTTAGAGATGAGTGGATTCGATACGAAATTATTCATATCGATATTATCATTTTAAATATTTTGATCTTTATTTTTCAAAAAAAGAAAAAAATTGTTTATATTAAATATATATTCAGACCGACAAACAAAGTGAAATTAAAAATATTTTTTAGATTCCCTATAAACATACAAACCAGGACAAAATGGATACAAAAATTGAAAGCTATTGGAACCCCTGCAATAAATACATTATTTGTTCATTACATTTTGAAAAAGAAAACAGCTTTCAACATATTCCCGGTAAGTGAAATTGTAGTAATTATGATATTTTATCCTAATAATCCTATTAATAATACAAATGTTAATCAATAACAAAGATGACATGCAAGATAATTTGGACATTGGTAGTCTATGTCTAATGTTCTGGAGAACCTTTTAATGAACAGAAATAGTTTTATATTTTATGTATTAATTATTATAATTGTTATCTTAACCAACACATTCATATTCATTGATTGAATTCTAAGTGAGACATAATGATTTTTCCTCAGTCAAATAATAGCAATAAAAATCTACCTATGTTATTTTATTTATTGGTATGTATTAAATATCCTGATAGGTATTTTGATTTTAGCAAGAATGGTGCAACGTAATAATGAACGAAAATGTATTAGATGCAACTGGGTGTTTGTCTCGACAGGTATAACCTTGTAACGGTTGTAACATGTAAATTAGTATTAGTTGGTCATATGTTTACATTATCGCGACTAAAAAAATAACGATAATTGTAAAGTATAAGTATATTTTTAGGAATATCAAGAAATAATTACCTCCAACCGTCACATACATAGTCTGACCCCACACTAAGATCAAAATGTTTAATACATCATATTACTATTTATGTAGCAGTTGCATTTTTATTAGTTTTGTTACAAATAAATTTATCATAATATTAATATTTATACGTACATAAACTCACGCCCTTTTCCCAGAATGGTAGGCAGAGGTGCAACCAGGACACCCACATTTCAGCCTCCGTGGCGCAGGCGGTAAGACGCCGTTTGTGAATCGATGAGGCCGCGGGTTCGATCCCCGCACCGAGAGAAATGTTTGTGCGGCCCACAAATATTTCTCTCGGGTCTGTGGTTTGTGAGACCGAAAAGTCTCTCGTAGTCCTGATACCCACGACACAAGACTCGATCTTAGTGTGGGGTCAGGACTATGTATGTGACTGTTGGGTGTTATTTATTTATTTTAATTTATTTCGCTTGTATGTCTCCGTCTACGATGTTGTGGGTGGCGAGCCTATCGCAATATCGGGCACAAATTCCGACTGTGCTGTAATGAATAGAAAAAATCCGATATCACTTTGCGCGACCCGGGATTCGAACTGAGACCTCAGCTTTGTAACCGTACCATAATACAACTACGCCACTGAGGCAGTCAATATTTATAATAAATTAAAATCTAAAGTCCACATTCTTCACCGCTTGTATGTTGTATGTATGTATGTACCTTATGTTTTTGTTTGTTGATTGAATTATTCGAAAAATATTTTGATTTCTAGTGCTGATTCCTGCCTTCGTTCGCGATGGTCCGCTACACATCCTTTATTCAAAATCAAAATCAAAATATGCTTTATAATTTAAGTTCATTCAGTTTGGCGATCTAGTGTTGTTACATAGTTTATTAAGTCTTTTAATTATTATTTTTTTTCGAGTTTCTATTTTTTTATATAAGCAGCTGTTAAATAAATAATTGTCGAAAGAGACTGACTTCTGTTATACAGGGCTTCCTAGTTCAGGAGTCAGGGTGTTATTATGTTGTTAAACATGTTGTAATGAAATAAAGATTAATTATTATTATTATATTTATTCAAATAGTCCTTTCAAAAGATCTTTTGGATTGTTCATTTCTGCTACCACCGCTTCGGAACGTGTTGTAGCTGTGAAGAAGAAGTGGCGCAAGAAAACTTCGTCAGCAAACACGAACTGTCTTCTTTTTTCTTTTTTTTATATCGCCATTTAAAATTACAATGGTAACATGTCACAGAACACAATAATGTCAGTTTATTAGTTAATTGTGTTTATTTAGTTAATTGTGTTTATTTAGTTAATTGTTTAATTTCTATTTTTACATTTTAATTGTTAATTTGTGTAGATATTTTATTTCTATTTATATATTTAAGTTGTTAGTTTAGTGTACATATTTTCATTGTTGTTTGCTAAATGTCTGTTTTTTTTTAGATTTTAGTTATAATTTGGCAAAAGAAATATTGACATGGGGAAAATTGGTGCTTAAGGCAAAAAGTGTGGTATATTCGAAGTCGCAACCAAATTCTAGCTATTAATAAAGTTGTATTTTATCTCACGTGTGTATTATTTGACAAATCCAATCCAATCATCAGGTAAAACTTACCCATCAAATAAATCATAGCATGAAAAAAATATCAAAACATTGACCTATTATTATCATATTTAATTTTTAAAGACTTGACTGTCAAGTCCTAAAATCCCCTGTTTTACTCAATTGACATGTAAAGCAAAAATTAAAAATGTTATATTAATGTTAGTCGTATGCCACTGTTGATGATCGATATCGATAAAAAATTTGGTACTAGCGTATCACTATTTTTAGGGGCGGAGCCGCCGCCCTGTTTGTGAATCAAAGTGGTACGCGTCACGTGACCTTAGGCTTTATCCCCTCTATTCTTTAATCTTGCTAAACACTTACAAGAATACCGTAAAACGAGGTGGATAGGGACAATTTTCAACTTCACGACGAATTTTCTGGTAGTATTATACAGAAATATTCTTGTGTTATAGCATATTTCATTAAGTCTTAGTTGCGTCTTGACTATTAACTATACATGTTTTTTAGATCCCTTGGATAATAAGAAAAAAGGGCACAAAATATGGGTTTGGGGTTAATAGGGATTTTGGGGGTAATAGAGGCGGGATCGAGTTCAATGGGGAAATTTACAAAGGTTGGCACTGAATTGTTTCTTATTAATTACTTTTTAACCGACAATCTAAATATACTGAATTAGTTTATCGTAATAATTTGCTTTGACACAAATAAAATAATTAAAGATTACAACTGTCTTAAATGATATTTATCAAATCAAGTGACATATTTCAATAAGATATTATAGTTTCAAAAATTTAAAATCAACATATTAGATATTTTATATTGCAGTCTTATTATTCTTCTAAGAAGTAATACGTAGAGTATTATGTATAGTTTGGAATCAGCTAATGATTTCTTACTTATAATATGCTAAATTATGAGATACGCTAACAAAACAAAGTACGAAGAAAATTGATAGGCAAAATAACACACGAAATTTCTTAAGTGCGTAATGCTTTTTTTTATTATTGCACTGACGAGGCGATCATACCGTTCCCCCTGATGGTAAGTGATATGACCGCTCATAAACAGTAGCAATGTCAAACAATACCTTGAATTACAAAGCAAAACTAGGCCTGCGCTCGCCATCCCGAGACATAGATGTTAAGTCTCAACATATCCAGTAGTGACTCTGGCTACAATGTCCTTCACAACGAAACACAACAGAGCATTTACACTGCTGTTAGCGGTTTGCCCAAATTAATGTGTACTACTTATTGGAAAGAGGAAAATGGCGAATGAGTTTTTTCTTTATTTAAAGAAATACTATATGCATCGCACAGTACTAGATCTATCTATCAAAAAGGATAGTTGTTATGAAGAATATTCTTGCAGTTTCTACATATAATATCTCAACCATAGAACTGAAGCAAAATTTTATTTATTTTAAGTGGAAGTTACTTTCAATGTAACTTCATCATCCATCCATCCATCAGCCAAAGGAAGTCCACTGCTGAACATAGGCCTCTCCCAATGATTTCCACAGGGATCTGTTGGAGGCAGCCTGCATCCAGCGACGTCCCGCGACCTTTACCAGGTCGTCGGACCATCTTGTGGGTGGACGTCCTACGCTGCGCTTTCCGATACGCGGCCTCCATTCGAGCACTTTCCGACCCCACGGTCATCAGATCTCCGCGCTATGTGCCCTGCCCATTGCCACTTCAACTTGCTAATCCGGTGGGCTATGTCGGTTATTTTAGTTCTCCTACGGATCTCCTCATTCTGATTCGATCTCGTAGGGAAACCCGAGCATAGCCCTCTCCATAGCTCGTTGAGTGACTTTGAGCTTCCTAATAAGGCCCATAGTGAGAGGCCACGTTTCGGTGCCGTAAGTCGTCACTGGCAACACACAACTATCGAAGACTTTCGATTTAAGGCACTGAGGTATTTTGGACGAGAAGACGTCGCGTAGTTTCCCGAACGCTGCCCAACCGAGTTGGATTCGACGATTGACCTCTCTCTCGAAGTTGGACCTGCCTAACCGGACCACTTGTCCTAAATAGACATATTCGTCAACAACTTAACTTACAGCAATCAATGTAATGTCAATGTAACTTACAGCATTAAAAATAAATATAATTAACAGACAAAGTTAATTAAGAATGACAAAATATTTTACAACAACAAAAAACTGTTGCGACAACCCCTGTACCTATACACCCTTTGTCGTCCTAATTGTACCTTTTCACGTCTCTATAAACCTTAGTCTCGTTATTAATCACCCCCAAGTCACCTCTATTCCTCCCAAAATATCATATTTTTTATTTACTTTTTAAATGATCAAAAAACATAAATTAAACGAGAAATTTAGACTAACCTTTTATGAATTCGATAGTCCAATACTTATACTTCGTGTGTTTAACAAAATCTCCTTCATAAATGGCGTAGTTTTTTGTTGTAGACCGAAGTTCGTTTCAGTGTATTTTTACTGCATATCGAGAGGCTATTTTCAAAAGACTAATAAGACATTGTGTAACTCAAATTAATTGTTACTGATTGTTGCACTAAGGACTATATATAGTCGTCTATTGTTACAATTTGTTTATAATGAATTATGTGCAACTAATGGCTCACATTTCAACCTTAAATGTTTTCTCAGTTTTGTCCCTAATCTCCCTTTGATCCCTAATCACCACGTTTTACGGTACCATTTACAACCAAAGCGTAAACTTCATTGTAACCGCACCGCAACTTGATCGGCGCGTCAAAAGTTACGTGAATCCACAGATCACTCCCAATAGATACCTAATGCAAGGCAGCGGTTGCGCCCAACACATATAAGATATCAGATAGATATAAACCGATGCCAAATGTCGCGTCATCAGTGTCGTCCAAGTAGTGGACCCGCACATGGCGTCGCACGTTAGCGAAAATTACATTTTGGGAACTTAATATTACAGTTAATAATGATTTGTTCAATAAAATGGTGTGCAAAAAACTCAAAAAAATAAAGTATCTAAAAAAACGCAATAAGTTTCATCGATAACTAATATTCTTTAAATTAATTTGGTCCCGAGCGAGCTCAATTTATACTGGTTAATGTATCAATGTTAAACAGTCGAGTTCGGATGGAGAATCAGCCGTCTCTTTTCCGCATAGCAATAACCGTAATAAGGCATCTTTTTTTTGGCGAAATCACGCGTTCTTCTAGTGTTTGACGCATGTTTATAATATAATTCCCAGAAATATCGATATTGTAAAACAATAATGTAAATTGATTTTATTAAATGACAATGTCACAAAATATATATTGATTTAAATAAAAATTGCAAATTACCATAATTACGTTATTTTATGTAATTTGAAATAGTGTAGTTAAATTTGTTAACAAGGTACTTTTACAATATTTCTTTATTTATTTTTATCCTTGGCGTAATTAAATTTCCTTTTTTCGTATACGTTTTCAAATATAATGGGAGGGTATTTATCATAAGTTTTAGTATACTAAGTTTATTGAGAATCAGTAGCACAAGCTATTGTACTAATTTTAACATACGTTGTATATATCGTCTCAAAAACATTCATAGTTCGTCAAGTGGGTTTCATCGTCACTTGTCGATATTACATTTACTACAGCCGCCGTCAGAATTCAAGAATCGGAATAAGTTATTGTAGCCCTTTAGGGCGTGAGGTTTAGTTATTTACTATTTCATATTTTTATCTGATCTTTTATATCAACACTTAATTTGGGTATTTCGCCATTATGGTATACAAAAATACACGGTGAATAATAGAAATAAAACCGTTATATTCTGTCTAATGAAAGCTGAGAGTGCAAAATAGCGGGAAATTTAAAAAATCTAGCGCTTACAACCCCGAGTATACTTGGAAATATCTGATCGATACTTAATGATTACATTTTTTAAACTCACTTTTTCTTTTCTTAATCATCGATTTTTCGTTTGGTTAAGAAACTCTAAAAATAAAACTTGAATTTTTCAATATTATCTAGATAGAGTTTATACTTGAAACTAAAATTCACTAAATATTTACAATAAGACAGGAGGGTATTATTATCGCCATCATTTGGGTTTTCGGATTTTTATATAAACATGTACTATAACACCACCTATGATGCTAGTATAACAGGAAATACCTTACAGAATGCCTTGACAGACCGATCTTGGACAACAGAGTAGTCAGGTATTAGAGTACAGTTTTTCCATATTTGATACGGAATCCTAATAATTGATACTTAAACTGCTTATAAACAAATATAATAAATGCATTTATTCCAAATAAATCAATCATCAAAAATAAAATTGACAAACTCGTCGCCAACTGAAGTCTCCAAATAAGTCACTGCAGTCTTCATCATTACATTAATTGCTTTATCATAGTTACTAGCATTGTCCATTACACACGCAACACCTAAAAAATTATCGTAATAAATTAATTTTATTCAAATAATGCAGTAAAAGTATCAACATTACTACAACCACCTACATGCAATTTCGGAAATAGTTGACGAAAATCACGATTTTTCTTTAAAACGGAATCTCTTTGACGTTTCACTTCTTCGTAATCGTTAGTCATGTCGTAAAGCATCTTTTTCACATCCTTTTTAATTCTTTTACGCATTGTTTAATATTGAAAACTACAAAACTATTCACAAATTGCTATTGAAGAGGTTATGTAAACAATAACTAACAGAATTTGTTGCCAGTATAAGAAAAAAAATAATCACTCACTCACAATCACAAAAATAATAATCAGTAGTTAGCGGTTACCGGTTGGTATAATTTATCAGATCAGTCCGGTGAAAAAATATTATCAAACATTTAACAAATTGGTAATTAAGTTATAGAAGCGATCAAAACACATGAACTTACTGGAAAATCGAACTATCGATACATTTTTTATTTATCGACTTATGCCTCATCTCTCCAGTGAAGTCCACGTGACCGCGCTGCAACCCGCCCACCCCCCGCGCAGTTCCCTTCGTTGGCGTTTTCGGTTCAAAACAAAACTATCGTAATGCGGTATCTATTGGAAGTGATCTGTGCGTGAATCGCACTACAGCACTTATATCTAGAATGTAAACTTTTGGTTGTTTTTTTCTTATTTGTCTGTGATTGGGTAGAAGAAAACAGAATAACTTCTTACAACTTACAAGTTACGCGTAATCACGCGTAATTGAACCGTATGTCTATAAACAAAACATATAATTTTCTTGGTTTATGGTGAATGCTTATCATTTATCAATAATAAAATTATGAGACCGAGATAATATGGGCTGTAATTGTGAATTGTGCAAGAGATTATATTGTAGTTGACTGTTAGAAGACCATGATAATTGCATATATTTGTTAATTCGAGTTCAAGAAAACAATTAGTAAAGGAAAAAAGGAAACTGATAAACTTGGTACTTATAAATAATATTAATGTTCGTCTGCACTTCTCTTTTGAAAATAACAGGTATTTATATCACAAAATTAAATATAATCTCTCTCTATATATATAAATTTCCTATTCCTAATTATGTATTGTGCTAAAACAAAGACAAGTATTTGTCCAAGTGACACCACAAATGTATGCAGCTGAAATGTACTGTTGTTGTGTTATAGAAGATGACCCATCCGTTAGTTCTATCACGCGTGAATACAAAGGACGGCCCTGTCGTTGGACGTGTTGAGAAGACTGAAAATGGTGTTTATTACAAATTCCGAAACATACCTTATGCTAAGCCACCATTAGGAAACTTAAGATTTATGGTAAGTTTAAAAAATCTATTATAAACTCTCTTTTATTTATTGTTTTTTTTTTTAATAAGTACCAGAGTTTAACTAAGGGAAAAGAATTAGATGTAAATAACTATGTTGAAATGAATTGTCTTTCTTTAATTTTATAGCCACCTCTACCAATTACTCCTTGGACTGAAGAAAAGGATTGTACACAGGATAGCATATTAGCCTTAACATGGAACTCTAACTATGATATTATGGGATCAGAAGATTGCCTCCATGTTGACGTGTCAACTCCAAATACTGCACCAGACAAACCTATGCCAGTAATGTTTTGGATTGGAAGTTGTGGCTTTTCCTGCAATATGGACTACCTGTATGATACATCATTCATCAACAACCAAAATGTTGTATTTGTTCGATGTAGTTTCAGATTAGGAGTATTCGGATTTCTTTCTACCAATGACTTCACAGCTCCTGGAAATTGTGGATTGAAAGATGTAGTTTTGGGATTAAAATGGGTACAAAGAAATATTCATTGTTTTGGTGGAGATGCAAATAATGTGACCATTTTTGGAAATAGTTCGGGGGGAGCAATTGTACATTTCCTGATGCTATCACCAATGGCTGTAGGCTTATTTCATAAGGCAATTATTCAAAGTGCAAGTGCTTTGAACAGTTGGTCCTTAGCCAAAAATCCAATTCAGCCTGTCATGGAATTAGCACAATTGTTAGGCATTAATACAACTTGCAAAATAGAAATAATTGATGAACTAAGAACACTACCTGCTATTGATATTATGAATGCATGTGAAAAAATGGATAAAGCATTATGTGAAAGTGAAGATAATATAATGGAGGCATTATTCAAACCCTGCATTGAAGATGAATATGAGGGCCAATCAGCATTTCTGACAAAAAGTCCCGCACTTCTCATCAAGTCTGGGAACTTCAATAAAGTTCCATTCATAATTGGAAGTAACAATGTGGAGGCGGCTGTATTAGAGTACTTGAAGGATGATTTTTACACATTTGAAAAATATAACAAAAATGTCAACCTTCTTGTACCAAGATTCCTTGCTGGAGACACACCAACAACAAAAACTTTAGGCCAACAAATATTGAGATTTTATTTAGGAGGAGATGAACAACTCCGTGAAGACACCAGGGCACAATACTTACAACTTATCAGTGACTTCAACTTTCTATATTATGTTAATAAAACAATAGCACTTCACAATCAGTATGCACCTGAATGCCCTATTTATTACTACATACTCAATTATGCAGGAGAGTGGTTGGTTCCAAAAGACTTGATTTTTTTTCAATTCCCTTGGTCATTGTGCTGAAATACCCTTTGTTTTTGGAATAATATATGAGAAAACTCTCTGTAAAGGGAGTCGAGACTCAGTAAAAACGAGAAACCGAGTGGTAAAAATGTGGACCAATTTTGCAAAATATGGGTACAGTATAAATTTAATACATATTTATTTATTTACACTTCATACTTATTGTATAAGTGGGCATTTTCAGAATGTTAAAACTTTGTGGCCAATTAATTATAACTAATCATTTTCAGGAACCCTACACCAGATGATAATGATCCCCTTCTACAAATAACATGGGACCCTGTGGATAATAGTGATAGATTAAATTATTTAAGTATAGGATCAGAACTAACAAAAGGTAGAAATCCTTTTCAAGAGCGAATGAAATTTTGGGATAAACTCCACAAAGAACATCGATTTCTCAGAGCACAAGTATACTTCAATGACATGGGAGTTATTCTATGATTTGTGCCATACATTCTGATCATGAGCCAAAATTAAATTTAAGTCATACTATGATTTTGTAGATATAGTTATATTTAGTTAATAAATAATTATTTTATGCAATCTCTTGTTCGTAATTATTAGCAAAATAATCAGTGTATTCCAACTTTGAGTACAGTACCAGATTAAAAGTACCTCCCTAGACTTGCTTATGATGCCACAGGCTCGGCTAACATTTCTGTATACCCGTAATTTGGTTCATCACGACTTACGGCCGATGCCAATAATCAATCCAAAAAATTAGATTGAAGTCAATCTGTTTTGTTGTCAATTGTTTTCTACTTTTCGATTGGTCTCCTGTCATGTTGCCATAGCTTTTTCACTACTGAGATTGATTATTGGCAATATAGTATCAGAAAAACGATTGAGCTGTCAATCTAAAACGGCAAATTTTGGATTGGGATTGTTTATTGGCAGCGGCTGTTAAAGGACACCCACCAGATTACACAACAGGGTTTTCAGCTCGAAATTTCTCGGGAAATCAACTTTCGTATTTTTTTAGTTACCTAAAACTAAAATACATAACACTAAAGTATCGTATCACTGTAATGATTAGTCCGATTTTGATTCCTTTTTTGAATTTTGCGGGTTACTGATATAGTTTTAGCTGGAACACTTGCATAAATACCTAGTCAGGTCATAAATTCTGTCACATGTTTAATATAAATAATTGAAACAAGTTTATTCATTATGTAACCATTTATCAAAATGAACTTAACAAACATAGATTCTTATGACACTAAAGTTTATTCAAAATGACCTCTGTGATTTTGAATACAGGCCTTCAATCTGCGCGGCCAGTTGTCTATCGCAGCACGAACGAGGTCCATGTCAATATCGGCGACTGCCTTAATCAAGGATGTCTTGAGCGACTCCAAATTGGGATGAGGCTTTGAGCACGCCTTTTCCTCCAAGTGTTGCCATATCTTGTAATCTAACGGATTCAAATCTGGACTAGAGGAGGGCCAGTCTTCGTGCCGGATGAAGTCGATTTCACGCGCCGCCAGCCAGTCTTGTGTGCTCTTCGCTTTATGAGCTGGGGCCGAATCTTGTTGGAATACCCAGTGCCTGTTATTGAACATAGTATGAGAAACAGGTTCCACAAGGTTCGTCAGGACTGTATTTTGATACACAACTGCATTCGTTTTTACACCTTTCTCACAAAAATGTAGCTCTGTTAAGCCCCAATAAGAAACTTCCAAACATACCATGAGCGAGGATGGAAAATGACCTCGTTGGACACGCGGAATACGGTTGCTCGCTTCTTCACTACTATGTGCGTACACCTTATTATTTTGTTTGTTGTAGCTCTCTTCTGCGGTAAAATGTCAAATTTTTCAGTATGTCAAAAATTTGAATTGGCGCGTAACCGCAACGATGCAACGCAATAACTGCAACAAGGTCTTCTTTAAGCGTCCACTCCATATTTAAAAATGAGTAAACTAAAATTCTAAAAAGTATACATTTTTATTTTCATGAACAATTCGAAATTCGAATTCAATAAACTTTTTTGTTTTTTTATTCTCAAAGAAAAGTTTTTACTGTGTGACAATACTTATGACCTGATTGTGTATAAATAAATATATTAAATACTTATAGATTAAATATTGCAAGATAAACAGCCTCCGTAACGCACTTGATTAGATGTCCGGTGTGAAAAGACCGCGGGTTCAATCCTCGCATCGAAAGAAATATTTTTGTGCTCCACAATGGCTCCACAGGTATTTTTTTCGGTTCGGGGTTTCTGTGGGACCCGAAGTCTCTCGTACTTTTTTATACCCCCGACAAAAAACTCGATCATAATGTGAGATCAATATGAATGTTGGGTATATTTTATTTTATGAATTTAACTATACAACATGTAACAGATTTAAATGTAAAAGCGGAAAGTAGTACGTTCAGAATCAGCTACTGAACCGATATTAACATTTTTTTTGGTAGGTATTTTTTTTCAAAATAATTAGTTAAGACCAAGTAAATTACAGACACTCTTTCATTTAGTACTCCGAACAAACGAAATTGAAACGTAACTTCAGGACATAAGATCATTTTTAAATGAATCACTAAACGAATACTCATGAACAAAAATGAACTTTATTTCGATAGTCATAAAGTTTATTTAAGCAATCTATCATTAATCAAACGCACACAACGATAGGCCTGAATAAACGTAATAAGCTACCAAAATAAATAACTATCATATTCTCTTTTCCGCACATTTAACTACAACTAGATAGAGCAGGATGCAGCTATTGTTTAATGCAATTTGATCCATCGGACAAACGACGCGACGCGACGGCGCGCGCGGCGGTACATCAAAAGGTTATAGGGATGCGCCGCGAAAAAAATTACTCCCGGGATTTGCAAGACCGGGCGATCCAAATCCCGCGCAATACATGCACTTAAATGAAACAAATTAAATTGTAACAAAATCACTATGAAAAGAAACAACAAGTAGGTATTTCTATGAAAAATAATTTCGCGGAACGTTTAAATGGTGATAAATTCGGTTTATAATTTTGCTACAATGTATGCGGAATCCCGGTGTGTCGGATATCCCGTTATTGCAATCCCTAAATGGGCATTGGGCACCGACAATGTGAAAAAAATCTAGTCGTGCACCGCAGTTATCTGTGTCTACTTGTGTTTAAGTGTTAAGTAGATATTTCGACAACTTTCGCGCGCGATGTCTTTTCGGTATTCGAATATTGAATACACTGAAATGGTGAGAACTTCCCCACTCTGTGGTGATAATGTATCATTGGCATGCAGGACATTTAACAACAGGCACGGCACCAGTGTAGTGTCCGACAGTATCTCGATGCTGAGTTCGGAGAGCGCTGGATAGGTCGCGGCGAACCTGTGCAATGGCCTCCTAGGTCACCTGACTTGACGCCTCTTGACTTTTTTTGTGGGGATGTAATAAATCTCTATCGGTATACTTCAGTGAAAGTACTAATGTGGAGGAACTAAAAAGTAGAATAGTGGTAGCCTTCCTAAAAGTGAAAAGTGACACTGAAGTTTTACATAAATTACGTGAACAATTACGCAAATGTGCATCAAAGTGTATCAAGGTGGTGGACATTTCGAACATATTTTAAAAAGAAATCGCCGCATGAGTGCCATGTAACACGTAAGTTAATTTTTTTGTATTTTTTGTGTTATGATTCCCAATCTAGTCTTCGTTGTTAGATATTGCGTTATCTTATTATCTTATTCATTAGTAATGCAAAATAAATGACGCCCGTATCCTGCCGGCCTGTAGGAACTAAGTTTAGCGGAAGTGAAATTAATAATATTTTATAGCCGATTCATGCAAAATATTGTCTTATGTTGAGTTCGTACGCATTATATCTTGTAAGTAAAATATTTAGATTTTATAGTCAAAACACAAATGTTATGCTTAGGTACATATTAAATTAATAATAATTTGTTTACCAAGCCACCAAGTAATCAGTTACATACGTAATTTGTATTTCGTTTATTGTCAGCTGCAGGCCCGTTCAACTCAGTACAAAAAAAGTTACACGTTAAGGATGATATGCTATCCCACTTTTTTAAATGGATGGCATGGTAGTTTCTCCGTTTACTTAAATTAGTGTGTGTGTCGTAGTAAATTTGAAATTGCTAGTTGTCAAACTGTTGTTGCGTCATAGCCACAGATCACTCCCAATAGATACCTAATGCAAGGCAGCGGTTGCGCCCAACACATATAAGCTATCAGATAGATATAAACCGATGCCAAATGTCGCGTCATCAGTGTCGTCCAAGTAGTGGACCCGCACATGTCGTCGCACGTTAGCGAAAATTACATTTTGGGAACATAATATTACAGTTAAAAATGATTTGTTCAATAAAATGGTGTGCAAAAAACTCAAAAAATAAAGTATCTAAAAAACACAATAAGTTTTCATCGATAACTAATATTCTTTAAATTAATTTGGTCCCGAGCGAGCTCAATTTATACTGGTTAATGTATCAATGTCAAACAGTCGAGTTCGGATGGAGAATCAGCCGTCTCATTTTCGCATAGCAATAACCGTATTAAGCCATCTTTTTTTGGCGAAATCACGCGTTCTTCTAGTGTTTGACGCATGTTTATAATATAATTCCCAGAAATATCGATATTGTAAAACAATAATGTAAATTAATTTTATTAAATGACAATATCACAAAATATATATTGATTTAAATAAAAATTGCAAATTACCATAATTACGTTATTTATGTAATTTGAAATAGTTAAATTTGTTAACAAGGTACTTTTACAATATTTTTTTATTTATCTTCGGCGTAATTAAATTTCCTTTTTTCTCTCTAGTTGTATACGTTTTCAAATATAATGGGAGGGTATTTATCATAAGTTTTAGTATACTAAGTTTATTGAGAATCAGTAGCACAAGCTATTGTACTAATTTTAACATACGTTGTATATGTCGTCTCAAAACATTCATAGTTCGTCAAGTGGGTTTCATCGTCACTTGTCGATATTACATTTACTACAGCCGCCGTCAGAATTCAAGAAACGGAATAAGTTATTGTAGCGCTTTAGGGCGTGAGGCTTAGTTATTTACTATTTCATATTTTTATCTGATCTTTTATATCAACACTTAATTTGGGTATTTCGCCATTATGGTATACAAAAATACACGGTGAATAATAGAAATAAAACCGTTACATACTAAAGTATAAATCTTAATCCTATTTTATTCGTAGTTAGCGGTTGCCGTTTGGTATAATTTATCAGATCAGGCCGGTGAAAAAATATTATCAAACATTTAACAAGTTGGTAATTAAGTTATAGAAGCGATCATAACACATGAACTTACTGGCAAATCGAACTATCGATACATTTTTTTATTTATCGACTTATGCCTCATCTCTCCAGTGAAGTCCACGTGACCGCGCTGCAAGCCGCCCACCCCCCGCGCCCCTTCGTTGGCGTTTTCGGTTCAAAACAAAACTAGCGTAATGCGGTATCTATTGGAAGTGATCTGTGGTCATAGCGTATAGCTGCCATTTTGTATTGTTCCGTGATTAAACCATAATACGGCGATTAAAATATTATTATAATCATTATTATTCCCACCGTAGATGTTGGTGCAACAGTTTGTTTTGAAGGCAGATTTTTCCTTTATTTGTTAATTTCGTTTGCTACTGTTTACGTAAAAGATAAAATAGCCTTTGGAAACCTTAGTGCTAACCGGCTCGAACGAGTAAGAGTTTAACTAATTTGTGTTAAAATACTTTATATTTTTGTGATAATAGTGTGATACTAATGGTTAATATGTGTATTGTACTTGGGGTGCAGCATTCATACACGACTGAAACATACATATTTTTCTGTTACCTTCAGAAACTAAGCAAGGTAGGAAATGTGGACACTGGTAAGGAGTTTAATTACTTATTTACAAAAGATTGCGTTTATTAAACGCAACGATATTCGTTTTTGTCATAAATGATTTTTTTCGAAAGATATAAATACGAAAAACTTAGAATTAACCTTTGTGCAATTCTGTTCATAAACTTACATACGAGTTTTAAGAAAAGTTTAGATAAATGCGCAGTAATAGCTTCACAGAATCTTATATTTTTAGCAGTTGCCTTGTGTGATAGAGCAGATCAACCAACTATAGACTAAACTAAAGTTAAAACTCATGTTTTAAAGAATATTATTAAAATATAATTTTAGAAGTTTTTTGATCTTGTTTCATATTTAGAGCTACAATTAGTGATAAAAGCTCTGCTAATGTTGCTAATTGCTGTTCAGTCATTAATATCCAATTCCTAACTGAACATATTAAATATTGCACTAATGATATCTGTTTCAAAATTGTGTTCAAGCAAATACATGTATCAAATTAATAATGTACCTCATTTATTAAAATGATATGGTAATAATTTTTCAGAAAAATATTCTTCTTGCTGGCTATTGAAGGGCAAAGTGGGAATGTATTGAAAACATATACAAAAAGGATGGCGTTGTTGGAGCTTGAAGCACTAAACTTCTTGAGAAACACATAAATCCATTTTATTACAAAATGAAGGTAATGTCATAATTAATGTATATTATTTCTAAGGAAAGTCTGTTTTAAAGTTATCAATAGTTGTTCAACATGTCGAAACGGAGTGATATTTACTTAATATGCTATTTAATTTATACCATGTGTTCCTAACCACACCAGGGTTACATTTTGCCAAATTTGAAAAATAATTTGAACAACCCCTACATGTATGAGACTCTACCGCTCAGATAAGTTTCCCAATTGAACCAAAGTTCAGCTAAGTGGTGAAAACTAAAAGCACTATTTTTGATATAAAATAATCTTTGTTTTTGTTTTCAATTCTTGAATATCAACTAGAGGGATGAGAAATATAGGGGTTGAATCAGATACCATATGTCCATATCTATAGATTTGATATTTTTTATTGTTACATAATAATAATTAGAATGTATGTACATTCCAGGTCATACTTGCAGCCCAAGTTTTTAGCCGGCAAGTGGCTATATCACTATACAAGTTTATAAGGACGGCTGACATTCTACAACTCCAAGACCATGATTATTCAAGGATTAAATGTGAATTTTGATAATAGTTTTTTCACAGCAGAAATATTTTGTTTATAAATGATTTGCTTGATAGTTTAATTGGTTTTGGCCGGATCGGTAATAAGTTGACACATGCTATGTCCTTTGATTCTGAACATATTTAATTCTGGAATGTATGTGTAATAAATATTATCAATCTGACTTGACTCTCCCAATCAAAGGAAACCAAACCTCTGTTGTTGAAGAATTTTGTGCCTAATATGAATTCAATAACATATATGTGTCAGACTTGCGCTTAAAAATGGTGTAAAGTTTTTAATTATTATATAGGAATTGTTCCAATGATGATGACAAAATATTAGGTATATTATACAATTTTAATAATTTAATTTAACAACAAAAATTTGGTTCCTTCCCTGAACATCTTTATTCTGAAGAAAGTGAGTTTACAGAAAACTACATCCCTCATGAAAATGTATGTTAGTAAATATATATCTATTTGTCTAATTCGATATAATATATTTATTAAAGAGAAATATTGACACTACTAGCTTTATTGTATTGTATAATAGTTACTATCATTATTTTAATAGCATAATTTTTGATACTTGAAATTGAAACATTGTCTTGAAATTAAAATTGTTGAGATGAAATTTGAATGTGGCCACTCAAGTCTCCTTTCAGGGTGAAAATCAAAGTAAACCTATGTTGATAAACATTCTCCTACACCCTGAAATTTACGTACTTGATGTTTGTCAAGTAAAGAACATTTTTGCTTTAAATTGTATGACAGTTATTTTAAAATTATTGATTTGCAGTATCCTGTTATGGCCATTTATTTATTGTCTATTTGTCTTTAGCATGCATCTGATATTATTATATTTAACTTTGAAGTGTGTATTTATATGATATAACCAATACATATATTATTATGCATGGAATGCCTCACATGTCGCAATATGTAAAAAATGTGTATTCTATTCATGAGTACTGTTTCATTGTATCTAAATTGAACCAAATAGAACATGTTCATGACAGTCTCCGTGGCGCAGGCGGTTAGATGCCGCCTGTGAAACGAGAGGCCGCGGGTTCGATCCCCGCACCGAGAGAAATGTTTGTGCGGCCCACAAATATTTCTCTCGGGTCTGGGTGTTTGTGAGACCGAAAAGTCTCTCGTAGTTCCTGATACCCACGACACAAGACTCGATCTTAATGTGGGGTCAGGACTATGTATGTGACTGTTGGGTGTTATTTATTTATTTATTTATGTCTTAACTGTTTACATCACAACTAAAGTCATCAATGATGTATTGAATTATATAATTATTTGTTTTCTATTTATAAAAATAGTAGATATATGTGTAAGCATTGTACACAATTACACTAAATTGTAAATAATCATGGAAACAATAAAAAATATATGAGATCCATGCATGGTTAAAACTAAATGTGAGAAGGACGAAATGTGTAATGTATATTTTTTAAAATTATGTAATAATAAATTATAAAATAAAATTTACTTTTCCTGATATGACTTAATTTTTTAAAATACCTTATTAAATTTGATGCATGAGTGCAACCATATTAACCGGTATCAAAAACCGGTAAATTTGAAGGAGCGATGTAAACCAGACATTTGGGACATCCCTAATTATTTAAAGATCGGTACTGCGGAAAAGTATCGATTTCCAGCACTAGTATCCATGTATTTATATAGATATAATCTGTATGCGAAAGAGACAAATCCATGCGTTAAGAAAATGTGCACAGGATAAAAAGAAACGACCGATTAAGACATGAATGAAATATAAACACGATATAGATATAAATTACATGTGAGTGCTTTGGTTGTGTGAGTTTTCTTAACGTGTAAAATTATTTGTATGAAATTAGCGGTCTGTCTTGTTTAATAGTCTGTGGTCAGCTGTTTCTGCCGGCGGCGCAGCGTTCGACGCTCAGGTTCGACGTTAGGTACTCGTGTGAATGGGTCTTGTGTACATGTGTGCGTGCCCGCGAGCGTGTGTAGTAGTGCACTCTTTTTTGTAACTCGTAAGGTAACCATGTTAAGAGCGTATACACCTTGCGCGCAGAGTCAACTATAGGTATTTCTTCGTTAATTTCACGCACACATAAGCGACCAAAGCTGTGTGCGTAGAGCTGCCGCGTCGGCTTGCTATACAATCGGCTCAAACAAATTTGATCCGTGCGCTTCAAATATTCAATTGAAATGTAACTGTAATATAATATCATAAAAATATTTTATTTGCATTATAAGTAGACAAATATTACTGTGCAAGCAAAGAATAATACAAATATTGGATACTAATCATATTTCGTTATTATTGCATTGTTAAATTGCATTCAAATCAGTGTTCAATCAGTATACACTACGGACGTTTTATTAATCATTTCGTGTTCGAACTCATAAATAGTGTTAGGGGCCTTACAACCCCTTACAATTACGAAATATATTTAATTTTATATTACAATACATAACATAATTTAGCCTCGGAATTACATCCCATTATATTACCTGAAACATAATTTATACTCACTACAAAATCATTGTAGGTAATAAAAATAATTAAATATTTTACTACCAAACATTGACTTATATTCTACCGATAGACGAGGCGCGTCATAGAAACTATTTGTCCCGTATTTGTCAAAAGCTCAATAGCGACATCTAGTACGTTTACTTGAATATTACAAATTATGATCAAAGATTATTAGACAGATAAGACAGTTCATGTCAATAATAGCTTTGCCTAAGATACTGCCTAAGTATAAATACCGTCATAGCAATAATATATTTGCAATGTTTTTTTTTATTTACGTGAATAATTAATGGAAATGATGTAAATGAAATTAAATACTCTTACAAGTGTACAAGTCTGTCAAGCAGTCAATCAGTGTACAATCAGTCTGACATTTATTATAATAACATTTATGAATTTTTAACAAGCTGATACAAAAATGACTACCGCATTTGGAATATCTGAAATCTTCGTGTCGAAAATAAATTGAACAAATATAGGTATGTTCTAATGGCAGCCACTTATATCCATTCCAATAATTCTGGACAAATATTATAGAGATCTCCTTTTTTCGTAACCGACGCGGAAGAATATAAAACAATTTTAAATGGTATTAGTCTTCAATAACAATGGGTTCGAATAGCCCATTAAGTAATTCATATTAAGAAATGGGGTCTAAATACTATCCACTGTTTCAAAACATACATACAACACACATATTTTGAGTTATTAATTAACAACATATGATTAAAATAAAATACTGAAATCAATTTGCAACTACATCCTTCCTACATATTTGTATTTGTAATGTATTCGAATAGTTTATGCCTATTTGGTCCACTGATATGAATGTCCCTTGAATAATCTATATCTTACATAGTTCGTCTCTCTCACTCGACGGGCAATTTTTATGCGCGGAAATGAGATACACGATTAAGGAGCTCACCTTGTATTTTAACGAGCTCTAAAATATATTTAATCCATTAATAAATAAAAGATCTGTATTATCGGCATTATTCTGCAACATTATATCACTTACGTTGTATTCTTTAATTATATTGTAACTTAAGAAAATTTCGCTGTCGGTTTGACGGGGAAAAGTCAAAATAAATTACTTATAAATATAAACAAAGAGGCATACTATTGCGCGGCCGTCACGCGGCAGACTGATTCGTGTGCGGTGCATGCACCGCACTTGGGTGGGACACGTTTGTTACAAAGAACGTCTTATCTAGTGTAACATTGATATCGATGCTACCAAAGTACTAAGATGTGGTAATCGCATTCCGCGCGTGGCTATTTTTACTACGCGCGGCATAATCGACTGCAGTCAGGCCGGAGCGACGAGCGATACGTCCTCCCTCTAGAAGGCCTAGCGGGGCGGTCTGATTTGATCCACGTCGGACAGCGTGTTTTATAGTGGTTTTTAAAATATTTGTAGAAAACATGAATACTAATTTTGTTGAAATATAAAAATGGTAATTTATTGATAAGATGTTCTTCTATTGTAATATGCAATTGTTATAAAGAATTATGTACGATAAGCTGGTGAAAAAAAATATGTTCTTGACGAGAGTTTCTGAATAATTTCGCATTGTTTAAATTTTTATTTTTCAGGAACTAAACACAAAAAGATTATTTTTCTCAGCAAAATCCCTCCATAAGGGTCTTATTAGTCTGATAATATTTTTATTTTCATCTTATATTTAGTGGTTTCGGATATCTTAAGCTTCTAAATTGCCATTAAAAGCCTAAATAACGAAACTTGTGTTCAGTAATCCTTATAGTACTCACAAATTATCCACCAATCTATAATGTTTTCCACCAAAATCCCTAGATGACAACCTTTTCTAAAATTAGTACTAATTATTTTACCTTGAAATGGTTTATTGGTGGCTATTAACTCATTTGAAAAGTCCTGTTTTTAAGCCAAAAAGCGCGTGCAGGGTATAAACGCTCTTAAGTGCCTACATTTGGTATAACTAAAATCATAAATAAAAGATTTTGTAATTATGGTAGTAGGATTTCAAAGCATAAACTATGATTGCAATAATATTTTAAAGTTGGGGTGTCTGAGGTTATGAATTAATCCTGTTACACGTTGTATTTTCTTTAATCGATAGAATCTGTTATCATTAACTTATAAGTTTATAAAATGATTACTTAGATACACATTTTCTGAAAAATTATAGTGAAAATTAGGTCTCGATGAAAAGCATGCCCTTCTGTCCTCCGTGCCACCCATTCGAATATGAAAGATTAGCATTTAGCAAATATTTATATTTGAATTCCTGTTATTTCATCCTACGCGAACAGGGTATTTTATCCGGATAAAACTTAGCCGATGTGGTTATCCAGGGTATCAGCTATCCCTATACCAAATTTCATCAAAATCGATCGTGCCGTTTTTGCGTGAAAGAGGAATAAACATCCATACATCCTTACACACAAAATTGTAATATTATAAGTAAAGAACTCAATATTTTAAGTTAGTTAATGCAATAATATCAGAAAATCGCCAAATTGCAGATAGCTTTTTACTTTGCAGTTTGCAGCCGTCGATATGGTATATTTATTCCTAATCGCTTCAGTTACCTAGCGCCATACGTATCAGAAACATTACAGCGGCAACAGCACACTTTGGCAGCTACATAATTACAAGCAGTCATTCAAGTAGCGCAAATGGGGCTGAATGTATGCAGTTACGCCGATCAATCAATACAATCGAATAACTTGACCGATGTCTTATATTATTTATTAGATACCTGTATCACTTGAATACATTTGATACATCCTAGTATCTATATTACATGAATAACACAAACACAATAACAATGAACAATATCTTAGAGTGATTATAGTGAATAGTGAATAGAGAAGAGGCAAAATAAAAAAATAAAACTGGTACCAATCTGCAATATATTACGAAAGGATACTTTTTCACATAACAATATACAAGTATTTAGTAACAAAGGCTGGCATGAAAAGCCAATAAAATAATATATAACATTTGCTACAAAATGAATGAACTAGATGCTGTTATATACAATAGGAAAAATAAATTAAAAAGGCAAACCTCTGTTAAGACAAATCAATAACTTCGCCTATAAATAAGTAGTGCAAAATATAATTTACACAAGGGTATCAGGTCAATTGTTTATTCGATAAACTAAATTGCATGGGAAGTAGATATCAAATATCTGTTCACATCTGCATAAATAGATATCTGAAAATAAAACAAATATAAAGCACACTAGTTTATCAAAGTTTAATGTATAATGACTTAATATGTTTATTACTTCCATCTGTTGATGATGAACTATTTAACCATTATTTTATGTTTTTTATTTTTTTGTTCATATGTATGTTAGTTAATTACGCTGTGGAAAGATACATAGTTAATTAATCTATATGTAATATGTATATAATACATTGTGCGTACAACTTTAAATAAAACAATACATTACATATTTCTTAAAGTAAGATCTTACTTTATAATTCATTTAGTAAAATATAGATGAGAGTCGACCCAAAGTCTTTAAAATGATACAAATTTGAGCTATGAGAAAATAACATATTTTTCATGGTCAAACTAAATACTTACTGCACAGTGAGCGTCGTTATAAAGCATATAATTACTATAAGTGTACATTAAAACTGGAAGCCGCCCATTGGCACAGACTGGTCGGCACTGAATTGATACTGATCCGTGGTGGAGGAAACCGCGGGCGCTAATCTACCGTCCTCTTCCTCAGACCCAAAGTAGTTTTCGATTATTTCAAATGATTTCTGATATATATCTAAATTTTCATGTGCTTGCAGGAACTCTATTTTGTCCAAACCTAAAAAATTAAAAGAATATTAAATTATACAAGTAGCAATATACGACTAGAAACTTTAAAAACAATAGTACCTACAGCTATATAAAAAAGCACTTTGGATTTTTTTTTGTATCATGTTACGATGATAGAGGGAAGTTTATAAAATAGAAATCTTTATGACAATTTAGTTTCTCTAAAAGAATCGAAAACTTGTTCCAAACGAAATCAATATTAACACAAACCATTTAATATGGGTGATATTTACACATGGTATGGTAATTTAACTTTCATGTTGTAATTCGCCCCAGAAGTTGTTTATTGACAAAATCTTGATTTTTGTTTTCACGATTTTTGGCCACCCTGTATAGATACGTCCGGTACATTGGTAATAAACGGGCAAAACTTTTGAGAACTAAAATCGCGATTTGGACCAAACTACCAGGCAATTTTTTTTTTCAGACTTGGTACAATGTTACCTCGGCTGGTTCGTAATATGTGAATTGAATTAAATACCATATCATATCGATAATTATCAATATCACCCAGGCCAGTATATTCTAGGACCTAGTCAACTTTCTACCATAAATAAAAACAATGCGATAGACTAAACACCTCTATAAATAATATTTTTTTTTATCAAAGTAAGCTGAATAAGGGAGATAATAGAAAAATAAGCAAATTATTACCAAAGCATTCTTCAATGAGTACTGCATAGGGGTTGTCCCGCTGGTCCGATTGCAATCCAGATTTTAATATATTGTCTAATCCATTGAGTGCAACTTGCACTGTCTTGGCGTCAGTAAGCGTCAATAAGTCACATAAGGGTGGTATGCAGCCTTGTTCAACGAGATACCTACAAATAACCTTGTTTAGTATTTAGAAAACATTAAGAGCGTTTACACCTTGCGCGCAAAGTCAACTACAGGTATTTCTTCGTTAATTTCACGCACACATAAGCGACCAAAGCTGTGTGCGTAGAGCTGCCGCGTCGGCTCGCTATACAATCGGCTCAAACAACTTTGATCCGTGCGCTTCAAATATTCAATTGAAATGTAACTGTAATATATCATAAAAATATTTTATTTGCATTATAAGTAGACAAATATTACTGTGCAAGCAAAGAATAATACAAATTTTGGATACTAATCATATTTTCGTTATTATTGCATTGTTAAGAGCGTTTATACCCTGCACGCGCTTTTTGGCTTAAAAACAGGACTTTTCAAATGAGTTAATAGCCACCAATAAACAATTTAAAGGAAAAATAATTATTACTAATTTTAGAAAAGGTTGTCATCTAGGGATTTTGGTGGAAAACATTATAGATTGATGGATAATTTGTGAGTACTATACGGATTACTGAACACAAGTTTCGTTATTTAGGCTTTAAATGGCAATTTAGAAGCTTAAGATATCCGAAACCACTAAATATAAGATGAAAATAAAAATATCATCAGACTAATAAGACCCTTATGGAGGGATTTTGCTGAGAAAAATAATCTTTTTGTGTTTAGTTCCTGAAAAATAAAAATTTAAACAATGCGAAATTATTCAGAAACTCTCGTCAAGAACATATTTTTTTTCACCAACTTATCGTACATAATTTTTATAGCAATTGCATATTACAATAGAAGAACATCTTATCAATAAATTACCATTTTTATATTTCAACAAAATTAGTTTTCATGTTTTCTACAAATATTTTAAAAACCACTATAAAACACGTTGTCCGACGTGGATCAAATCAGACCGCCGCAAGGCCTTCTAGAGGGAGGACGTATCGCTCGTCGCTCCGGCCTGGCTGCAGTCGATTATGCCGCGCGTAGTAAAAATAGCCATGCGCGGAATGCGATTACCACATCTTAGTACTTTGGTAGTAAAATATTTAATTATTTTTATTACCTACAATGATTTTGTAGTGAGTATAAATTATGTTTCAGGTAATATAATGGGATGTAATTCCGAGGCTAAATTACGTTATGTATTGTAATATAAAATTAAATATATTTCGTAATTGTAAGGGGTTGTAAGGCCCCTAACACTATTTATGTGTTCGAACACGAAGTGATTAATAAAACGTCCGTAGTGTATACTGATTGAACACTGATTTGAATGCAACTTAACAATGTAATAATAATGAAAATATGATTAGTATCCAAAATTTGTATTATTCTTTGCTTGCACAGTAATATTTGTCTACTTATAATGCAAATAAAATATTTTTATGATATTATATTACAGTTACATTTCAATTGAATATTTGAAGCGCACGGATCAAAGTTGTTTGAGCCGATTGTATAGCGAGCCGACGCGGCAGCTCTACGCACACAGCTTTGGTTGCTTATGTGTGCGTGAAATTAACGAAGAAATACCTATAGTTGACTTTGCGCGCAAGGTGTATACGCTCTTAAGTTGCATTCAAATCAGTATTCAATCAGTAGACACCACGGACGTTTTATTAATCATTTCGTGTTCGAACACATAAATAGTGTTAGGGGCCTTACAACCCCTTACAATTACGAAATATATTTAATTTTATATTACAATACATAACATAATTTAGCCTTGGAATTACATCCCATTATAATATTATCTGAAACATAATTTATACTCACTACAAAATCATTGTAGGTAATAAAAAGAAAAAACATGTTTTACTACCAAAGTACTAAGACATGGCAATCGCAGTCCGCGCGTGGCTATTTTTACGACGCACGGCAAAAATCCTCCCTCTAGAAGGCCTTGCGGCGGTCTGATTTGATGCACGGCGGACAGCGTGTTTTATAGTGGTTTTTAAAATATATGTAGAAAACATGAAAACTAATTTTATTGAAATATAAAAATGGCAATTTATTGATAAGATGTTCTTCTATTATAATATGCAATTGCTATAAAAAATTATGTACGATAAGTTGGTGAAAAAAAATATGTTCTTGACGAGAGTTTCTGAATAATTTCGCATTGTTTAAATTTTTATTTTTCAGGAACTAAACATAAAAAGATTATTTTTCTCACCAAAATCCCTCCATAAGGGTCTTATTAGTCGGATAATATTTTTATTTTCATCTTATATTTAGTGATTTCGGATATCTTAAGCTTCTAAATTGCCACTTAAAGCCTTAATAACGAAACTAGTGTTCAGTAATCCTTATAGTACTCACAAATTATCCATCAATCTATAATGTTTTCCACCAAAATCCCTAGATGACAACCTTTTCTAAAATTAGTACTAATTATTTTTCCTTGAAATTGTTTATTGGTGGCTATGAACACATTTGAAAAGTCCTGTTTTTTAGCCAAAAAGCGCGCAAAGGGTATAAACGCTCTTAAATAGTCAGTAGCTATATGAAAATGAATTTTACCTAATTTGGGCGTGAGTTCCACCACTCGTAGCGTTCGTAATAGCCCAAGCCGCTTCTTTCCTCGTTTTAAATTCAGCTTGCCTCAAAATTTCAATTAATGCTGGAAATATGTTTGCGTCTATTACTGCCTGAAAGAATCAAGAAAAAGTGTTTTATTATATTCCTCTTGCACAGGTACCATAAAAGGGGGTTAAATGAAATTGCGGGGCAAATGGAAATATTTTAGAGAAAATATTTCAAAAGTAAATAACATTTAGCTGTAACTCCATGATTTTGTTTTTTAAACGATTTCAAAACAGAGCAACATTTTGCTTCTAAACCAAAGGAATTAGATTTATTTAAAGTAGGAAATGATCTACATATACAAAAAGCAATCAATATGGTGCCAAATCGTATTTGTAACATGAATTAAATAAGCTTGGTAAGGAAACATGTTCGTTTCATTACTTGGGGTTATATATGTTAAATATTAAAGGAAAGTTGATATAAGTCAATTCATCTTACTGGTTTATTGAGGCAAATTCCGTACTACAGGAGGGTTACTCTATACTCTGATACGAACTTCGAATGTTCCGACGTTCAACGCCCACTAAGAGATAAATTTATTTTATTTTATTTATTTTTAAACTTTATACAATATGTACAGGCGGACTTAATGCCGTCGGCATTTTCTACCAGTCAACAGTGGAAAACAGTTCCACATCTAAAAATTAATACTATTCTCTATGAAACTTATCATTCACTCTGAACTTAGTCTATGGCTTTAACGTACCATAAAGGATTCCAACATTTTGTAATGTATTTAGGCATATTCGCTGTTCGAATACGATGTTCGTCGAATATTCATCGTCGTATCAGAATATAGAGTAACCCCCCCGGTCGTCCCACGCCGATGCCTACATGCCATAAACATTGTAAATAGACAATTATTCTGAAAGAAGACATAATTTTGATTTTGACAACAATTAGAACTGGATTTAAAGATTTTTGAATAATCGCATTCGGGGATTGAACCCACTATGTATGGGTCCAGGTGGTTCGGCCGCATATGGAATACTGTTCGCATTGCGTGACAGATCGCCCAGTAGGCACTTGCTCGTAACATCTGGATGTTGGAGATGTTACAATCAACTTACGAGTCGCTGCAGTTGCGGAGGGATGTATCTAAGCGTATTGTACCGTTTGAATCACAACGAATACTCTGAAGAATTGTTTAATTTGATCCTTTTCTCCGTTTCCATAGCTTGATAGTTAAAACCATCTTGGCGCGAACCAAAAAGTTTGCTAATTACTTCTTTGCCCCACCGTCAAACTTTTCAGTCTGACAAACACGCAGAAACGAAAGAAACATTTATGAGCCGCACAAACATTAAACAAATAAAGAAGGAGTACCTGTTCTTTTCTTACTGTAATTAGTTTTTTTTTTTTAGTATTCTTTGTGTTTTTATTTTTCGTAATTTATTTTTTGTTATTGTTATAACAATAAATATTTCTTTCTTTCTTTCTTAATTTATTTTTATTCATAAATTCCTTATTGTACACCACATACAGTAATAAAATAAAATAAATATGACAACACGTGTTTACTGGTGGTAGGTCTCTCATATGTGAGAGGCCATCTGGGTAGGTACCACCGCAATGTCTATTTCTCCCGTGAAACAACACTGCGTAAATGCACTGTTGTGTTTCGGATTGAAGGACATTGTAGCTAGAGTAACTACTGGACATATTGAGACTTAACATCTTATGTCTCAGGATGGCGAGCGCAGTGGAATGTTGCTACTGTTTATGAGCGGTTGTATCGCTTACCATCAGGCGAACGGCTTGCTCGTATCGTCATTAAAAGAAATTAAAAAAAAAAATATAGGTGACAATTGGCGGTCTTATCGCTCATCGTGATTTCTTGCAGACAACCATTAGATGGACTAGGGTGAAAAAAAAGCTACAAAGAAGGGTGGTTACAAAAGAGGCAAAATGTGTTAGTCATTGAAATAAGACTTCCCGACGTTTCGATTACTTTACAAGTAAAAGTGAAGTAATCGAAACGTCGGGAAGTCAAAAATGTAAAAATTAAATCAAACCCGCGATAAAATCCGTAAATAATAGTTTTATTTCAATGAGTAACATTCGCGTTAACCTAAGTAATGTGTTAGTGACCTGTATCTGCTGCGCGTTGCCCGCGGTGATGTTGGACAGCGTCCAGCAGGCCTCCTTGCGCAGCGCCTCGGTGGTGGAGCGCAGCAGCGCGCGCAGGTTGGGCAGCGGGTTGCAGTTGAGCACGGCCTGCGTCTGCGCGTCGTTGCCCGTCACGATGTTGCCCACCGCGCGCAGCGCCGCCGACACCACCGTGCACTTGTTGTGCCTGCACCACAATAATACCGCAAACCGTTGAGGTATTATACTAGAGCGGACATCGGGAACCAAATCTCTGCGTATGGTGCGTGCACACGGGTACACAGTGAAGCGAGAGGGAAGATAATGTTACATTGTAGGCGTGACAGAGACAGAAATAGAAGGTACCCTTCATTTTGTTACAAACATTTTGTTTGCAGTGTCCCCTCTAGTATTTTATCTCAATGTCATATGCTTTCCAAACTCTACACTGCACATTAGTGTTCGCACAAATAGCAATAGCAATCTCAAATAGCAAGTGAAGTCGATAATAAAATAAAAAAAAGTTGAGTGGTGTCAAGGGACACCGGGATGGAACGAAGTTCCTTTCGATTAATTAGTGAAGGAATTGTAATACATTTTTTTAAGTTATAATATATTTTTTTATTATTAGCAAATATAATGTAGTGTTACATTTGTTTGTTGTATAAACTTAATCAGTAGGCTCAATTTTAATAATAATTGGCAAATATACATAGTCAAATCTAGGGTTGATGATTGACAGCAGGATAACAAACTAAAATTGTAAATAATAATAAATTTATTAAGGAGGATCGAAAATCAATGTACTACGGTTTTATTATGTAATTTTAATTATATGTCACCATCAGACGAATCATTCGGGTATCACCATCATTATGTTTTTATTCACATATTTATGCAATTTATGTTTCTTTTATGCCAATTTGATTTATGACATTTGATGAAAATTAGAAATTGTCGCAACGTTTCCCACTTAATTTTAGGCTTCAGCGTATTCTTAGTTTTTACTATAGCCTTTAACATATTAATATCTATTTGGATATTTTATTGCCTCTATTAAAGTTAAATAAAATGTATGACATCATTTTCAAATAAAGAAATAAAAAACGTTTGTCAAATGTTTTAAAGTGTCGTTACAACTTTTCGTGAGATTTTTTCCGTCTAGCCAACTTTCACACCACGCGATAAGGAACTTCTTTCCAATAAAAAAATAAAAATAACATTTCACAAGTTATTTAAGAGCGTTTATACCCTGCACGCGCTTTTTGGCTTAAAAACAGGACTTTTCAAATGAGTTAATAGCCACCAATAAACAATTTAAAGAAAAATAATTATTACTAATTTTAGAAAAGGTTGTCATCTAGGGATTTTGCTGGAAAACATTATAGATTGATGGATAATTTGTGAGTACTATACGGATTACTGAACACAAGTTTCGTTATTTAGGCTTTAAATGGAAATTTAGAAGCTTAAGATATCCGAAACCACTAAATATAAGATGAAAATAAAAATATTATCAGACTAATAAGACCCTTATGGAGGGATTTTGCTGAGAAAAATAATCTTTTTGTGTTTAGTTCCTGAAAAATAAAAATTTAAACAATGCGAAATTATTCAGAAACTCTCGTCAAGAACATATTTTTTTTCACCAACTTATCGTACATAATTTTTTATAGCAATTGCATATTACAATAGAAGAACATCTTATCAATAAATTACCATTTTTATATTTCAACAAAATTAGTTTTCATGTTTTCTACAAATATTTTAAAAACCACTATAAAACACGCTGTCCGACGTGGATCAAATTAGACCGCCGCAAGGCCTTCTAGAGGGAGGACGTATCGCTCTTCGCTCCGGCCTGGCTGCAGTCGATTATGCCGCGCGTAGTAAAAATAGCCACGCGCGGAATGCGATTACCACATCTTAGTACTTTGGTAGTAAAATATTTAATTATTTTTATTACCTACAATGATTTTGTAGTGAGTATAAATTATGTTTCAAGTAATATAATGGGATGTAATTCCGAGGCTAAATTATGTTATGTATTGTAATATAAAATTAAATATATTTCGTAACTGTAAGGGGTTGTAAGGCCCCTAACACTATTTATGTGTTCGAACACGAAATGATTAATAAAACGTCCGTAGTGTATACTGATTGAACACTGATTTGAATGCAACTTAACAATGTAATAATAACGAAAATATGATTAGTATCCAAAATTTGTATTATTCTTTGCTTGCACAGTAATATTTGTCTACTTATAATGCAAATAAAATATTTTTATGATATTATATTACAGTTACATTTCAATTGAATATTTGAAGCGCACGGATCAAAGTTGTTTGAGCCGATTGTATAGCGAGCCGACGCGGCAGCTCTACGCACACAGCTTTGGTCGCTTATGTGTGCGTGAAATTAACGAAGAAATACCTATAGTTGACTTTGCGCGCAAGGTGTATACGCTCTTAAATGAGCGAAATATTGCTATTTGCGGTTGCAATTCACAAAGCCGATCGGATAGTATTTTATACGATCTCATGTAATCTATGAAGGAGTGAGTATTTTATTACGAATCCAAATAAAAAAGAAACTGAACAGTCAATGTTGTGTGTGTAATTTTAGATGTGAAAAATGCATATAATTTGTCAGTTTTTTTGTTTACAAATTCTGTAAGAGGCAACTAGCAATAGCAGAAATATAGAGCATGCTAAAGCTTCAAAAATAACAAGGTGGTGTTGTTACTTTGAAATATCAATAATTTCCGTTACTAGTGCACATAAATAACACCGCAAACGCACTGGTGGTATGTCCTCTCATATATGTCTGTCGCTTGGGTAGCTCCGCATTGTTTACTTCTACCGCCAAACACCAATATAAATTATCATTAAGCTTAGACTAAAGGGACCAACGAAAACGTAGTATCAGCGACGCTTTTCCCAAGTTTTTTTGGCCGTGATGGCCACCAGCGTTTGGAAGCTCATTATAAATCATCACATTTTAACTAGAATGACTTACATTAACAATTCAACTAGTCTTCTGCATACTCCAGCGTCAATGACTGCTTGAATCTTTTCGTTTGGTCCGTCGGATAAATAAGAGAGAGCCCAACAAGCGTCGCTCAGCACATCTGCATCGGTGTGATGTAAAAGCCTTGCTAAAACTGGAATACCTGTCAAGTTATAAATGCAAAATTAATTTTTCAGTAATACTTTTTGGTGAACGTGACGTGTTGTATAAATTGAATGGTACCTAGTAAAAAACTTGCCTGGTGCAACTGATTCAAAGTTCGTCGGCGGGTTTTTACCCCTACACAGATTTGACAATGTCCAAACGGCGTTCTTCGTCATTGACAGCCTTGTATATTTGTTTAATATGCTGAAAAAAATAGTCCTCATTATAAAAATTCTAATAAATATTTTTATTATTTTTAAAAATCATGACGAATCTTTTCTTACTTTAATGGGCAATTGAAATTGCATAATAAAAATATTAATAAGAATATACAAACTCTAGTAACGGTGGTAATATGCCAGCCGCAAGAACAGTGTCCCGGCACCGCGGCGAGTCGCCCGCGATGTTACCGAGCGCCCACACGGCCTGCTCGCGCACGTTGTCGCCCGCGCCGCCCGCCACCAGCCCCACCAGCACGCCCACCGCGCCGCACTCCACCACCACGCGCGTCTGCTCCGACGAGCCGGACGCTATGTTCGTTAGAGCCCATGCCGCCTCGAACTGCAACCGATACCAGCCGTGAATGTCAATACCTTACGATATCGCGCCTTTACAATTAGTGACCTAATCCAAAAAAACATCGATTTTGGCTTTTAATCATATATTGGCTCAAAATGACCTATCGGCTCGTTATTAAAGAAGGACCTATTGACGTATGAAAGACAGCAAGATTTATATTACAAATCTTTAATGAAAAATCTTATTACTTGGGAAACGCCCAAGAAATAAGATTTTTTGGTTAGGTCTCTATATACAACACCCTGGGTGTTGTAGGTACGGTGAGGTCGAGCTCTACCGAATCTACATACATATTATTTATAGTTGATAATGTATCGCACCTTTAGAATTATAGAGACCTAACTAAAAAATCTTACTTCTTGGGAAACGTTCATTAAAGATTAGTAATATAAGAAATTGTGGAAGATACATCTTGAAGACCGAAGTATACATCTTTCTGCCTTTCATGCGTCAATAGGTCCTTCCAACCAAATCGATGGTACCCTCAACAAGCGTCAGATCATAAGTACTCTGAACCGACGAGAATACATGAAGACGTTGATGAAGGTGGATGAAACGACAGTAATATGTCAGGATAGAGCAAAATGGCGATCTATAGTCGCTGTCATAGGGATAGAGGGGTGACGATTATGTATGTACTAGCGGCCCGGCCCGGTTCCGTGCGGGTACAGACACTTTTTTACTGTAGTCAACATCATATTATTTCGTGTACTAAATGGTTTATAACAAAACAACTATTATCCTGTCCAGACCCGTTAGACCTTTTTAAGAGAAACATTCTCGTCATACATGATTGTCGCGTAACTTCAACCGTTTACACAGCACACGCAAAGAAATCTCAAAAAGCAATAAAATCGAACCAGTAGTTCCTGAGATTAGCAACATCTTCGGCTTTATATATTAGTATCAATGTACAAAAAATATATTCATGTCGATCCCAAAATGTAGCAGAGATTTGGCTGATCTAATGGATGTTATCTGATACTTACCTTATTTAGTCAAAGTGATTCTTAGCTATGATTCATGAAATAATCAAAACACTTGAACATTAAAAGTATCTTGAAAATTGTGAAATACTATATCATGAAGTAAGTCGTAGCCAGAGTAACTACTGGACATATTGAGACTTAACATGTTTTTTTTTTATTGCAATGAATGACGAGACGAGCAAGCCGTTCGCCTGATGGTAAGCGATACGACCGCTCATAAACAGTAGCAACATTCCACTGCGCTCGCCATCCTGAGACATAAGATGTTAAGTCTCAATATGTCCAGTAGTTACTCTGGCTACAATGTCCTTCAATCCGAAACACAACAGTGCATTTACGCAGTGTTGTTTCACGGGAGAAATAGACATTGCGGTGGTACCACAGATCACTTCCAATAGATACCGCATTACGATAGTTTTGTTTTGAACCGAAAACGCCAACGAAGGGACCTGCGCGGGGGGTGGGCGGGTTGCAGCGTGGTCACGTGGACTTCACTGGAGAGATGAGGCAAAAGTCGATAAATAAAAAAATGTTTCGATAGTCCGACTGATCTGATAAATTATACCAACCGGCAACCGCTAACTACGAATAAAATAGGATTAAGATTTATACTTTAGTATGTAACGGTTTTATTTCTATTATTCACCGTGTATTTTTGTATACCGTAATGGTGAAATACCCAAATTAAGTGTTTGTTAGCGACAGAATGATAAAAACCCATATGGATGACTAAGGGGGTGCCGCGTCGGGGATCGGCGCCACTTGACACCGGGAGCGCCGCGAAGGAACCGTGCGGGGTCCGTTACGCCGAGCCAGCCGCACGCCGAACTACTACAAACAGTCCACACCGTTCTCCCAGAGAGTTAACACGTTACTTATAATTTTTTGTAATCACTATTACTATTGCTAATAAAACCAAGAAAAAGTCTTGCATTTATATTCAACCCTTACAAATTGGTCCTTCGAGCCGGATTGAATACGCTGCATACCACCAGCAACATTAATGGTTATTACGCGAAATAGCGCGCGTAAGGAATGCGAAAATAACTGCAAAGACGAAGCATCGACTAGCCAGCAGAACTCACCACAGAAGCCAACTTCGCAAGCAAAAATGAACGAAACTGGAAGCGTAAAGGCCGAACAACAGCCACTTCAGGTACGCGGAACAACTAGAGCTGAAAGTTGTATATCCAAGAAAACATCTTCATCCACGCGATCTCAAATAGCTTTGCTGAAATTACGTGCCGCAGAAGAAAAGGCAAGAATACAAATGGAGCTGGTCGACAAAAAATTAGCAATAGAAATAGCTGATTTTCAAGAACAAACTAGTGAACATCAATATGAAAAGACGCATAGTGAAGTGGAGAGGTGGTTAGATAGCAGCCAACCGGAACTGGAGCATTTGCAGCCCGCCCACGACAAAGGTCGCCAAGAGGTCAAGCTGTGCGAATCAGGGACTTTAAACCCTGATACTTGTGTTCCAGTTCAGGAATCAGATGCCGCACTTAAGGATCTTACCGCCAACCCTGCTAACGTTACGTCTACAAAAAGGCGACAAAATTGCGACCGACATGAGCTGTGTCATCCAGGTACTTCAGATGGAACAGTTCAGATGCTAGCTAGCGCACTTAAGGACCTTGCCGCCACGTCAGTAAACACTACGTCAAAATTATTGAGCCGTATAAGCACGCCGCGAGACCTACCAATATTCTCCGGTGACCCGATGGAATGGCTGCAATTCAAGTATGCGTACGAAGAATCGACGGAAGTGTGCAACTTTAGTACAAAAGAAAATCTCTGGAGAATACGCAAATGTCTTCGTGGACCCGCCAAAGACGCCGTGGCAGCTCTATTAATTAGTGCCACCGATCCGGATAAAATAATGGCAACTTTGGAGCTACGATTTGGAAATGCCGACGTCATTATCTCAAAAATAATACAAGACATTAAGAAGTTATATCCAATGACTCAAGATTATCACAAGGATATCGTAACATTTTCCATAAAAATACAGAACTTAATATTTGCTGTAAAAGCTGTGAAACGCGACGAGTATCTACAGGGAGTTAATATTGTGTCAATAATACTGACAAAATTACCTGCAGTCCTCATAGCAAAGTGGTCAGACTACAGTTTTCCTTTGATCACTGAGGGGAAGAAATCGCGCATGGAAATTTTAGCAGATTTTCTAAATGAAGAAGCAGTGAAAATATCTACAACGGCAAATATTAACATGATAAGTGCCCGAAGTGACTACTACAAAAACAACAACTATAACCGTGCGAACAACTCGGTACTAGTAACTACGGAAGCCACTCACTCAAAGTGTTCATACTGCCACTTATCAGAACATAAATTAACTGACTGCAAATGTTTCAAAAGATCACGACGCATCGAGCGCTGGCGCTACGTTAAGAGTCATAACATTTGCTACAAGTGCCTGCTATCGCGCCACGATCGAGATACATGTCCAGCTACCGCGTGCGATATAGATAACTGTGGAAGACCGCACCATTGCTTGTTACATTCACCCATTTGGAAAAAACTCTCTGCCACAAAACAGCGTGAATATCACAGACGTGACCGAAGATGCAACAGTGACAAATATCAATTTGACGCACTGCAAAGTACTTTTGAAAACTGTATCCATCAACATTCACGGTCCTAAGGGTGTGGTGAACACAACGGCGCTTTTAGACGACGGTTCAACAGTTTCATTGATAAGTCACGAGCTTGCGCAACAAATAGGACTCCGTGGACAAAAACAAACAATTCGCGTGAGTGGTGCTTGGAACAATAACACCTTAGATTGCGTCAGCGAAATAGTAGACTTCGGAGTATCAAACAAAGAAGGAACTGTTTTCGACATCCGAGCACGCAGTATCAAAAATCTAAACCTACCAAAACAGGATGTAACGTCAATTGACTTATCGTGTTACGAGTGTTCCATGCCGAATATAACAAAGCTTATTAATGTGAACACATGCAAACCTCAACTATTAATTGGGCAAGATAATTATCATCTGCTGATGCCACTGCAAATAGTAAAAGGAAAATCCGATGGACTGTATATCACACGCACCAAACTAGGCGCTTGTGTACATGGCTATATACGCGAATCTTTACTTCGCGAACATGCCTCGACCTCCGAATCAGCAACTTACTCCGCTTTGTTACTTAACGATAACCCAAAGATGGAATGATGTGACAATAATCAGTTATTGAGAAGTCTGGAGGAACTGATACGTCTATCATTCAACATTGATTCCATGGGCGTCAGCATCAAACCTAGACAAAATGCCGAAGCTCATCAAGCTATATTACGTCTCGAAAATACAGCCGTACTCAAGAATGGAAGATGGCACGTCGGCCTACCATGGAAGGACATTAATTGCAAAATTCCTAATTCATACCCCGCTGCATCGTTGAGATTGAAAGCTGTTGAGAAAAGGCTGAAGGAAAATAAAGACTACGCAAAAAGATATGTCGAAAGAATAAACCATTTATTGGACAACGACTATGCAAGGAAACTTACTAGCTACGAAGACACAGCTAGAACCTGGTATCTACCTCACTTTGGGGTCGACAACCCTAATAAAAGTAAGATGCGTCTCGTTTTCAACGCAGTTTCAAGAGCTTACGGTAATTGTTTAAACGATTGCTTTTTTTAAAGGACCGGATCTACTTACAACACTCAATTTGGATAGAAGCGGATTACAAGCTAAAGCGATTAATTATGGGACAACATGGAATTTAATTCCTCCGGTTAGCCCCCACTGGGGTGGAGCTTGGAAGCGACTTACTCGATCAATCAAGCAGTGCCTGAAAGTTGTGCTGAAAGAAAGAGCGCCGCGAGAAGAGACACTCATCACTCTGTTGGCTGAAGTAGAGCAAATGGTCAATAATCGCCCATTAACACACGTAACAGTAGAGCCTAATACAAACGACACATTAACACCGAACCATTTTTTATTAGGCACTTCGTCGAATTCACCAACAATAGGGTCATTTAACATGTCCGATTTGTGTTTGAGAAAACAATGGCGAATATCTCAGATGCTGGCCGACATGTTCTGGAGGCGTTGGATTAAGGAAGTGTTGCCTACTATGCTTCCCAGAAAAAGATGGCAACAAGAATCAAACCCACTGCGCATCGGAGATTTGGTGATAGTTGCTGATCCTGATGCACCCAGGAATACATGGCCTAAAGGCGTCATTCAGCGAGTAATGGCTGGAAAAGATGGACGTGTAAAATCAGTTGAAGTAAAAACGGCTTCGAACGTGCTACAACGATCGGCAACCCGCGTCGCTAAAATACCCACTGGTATGGAGTGCTAAATATAGCACTGGGGTGGAGAGTGTTAGCGACAGAATGATAAAAACCCATATGGATGACTAAGGGGGTGCCGCGTCGGGGATCGGCGCCACTTGACACCGGGAGCGCCGCGAAGGAACCGTGCGGGGTCCGTTACGCCGAGCCAGCCGCACGCCGAACTACTACAAACAGTCCACACCGTTCTCCCAGAGTGTTAACACGTTACTTATAATTTTTTGTAATCACTATTACTATCGCCAATAAAACCAAGAAAAAGTCTTGCATTTATATTCATCCCTTACACTGTTTATATAAAAGATTAGATAAAAATATCAAATAGTAAATAACTAAACCTCATGCCCTAAAGGGCTACAATAACTTATTCCGTTTCTTGAATTCTGACGGCGGCTGTAGTAAATGTAATATCGACAAGTGACGATGAAACCCACTTGACGAACAATGAATGTTTTTGAGACGATATATACAACGTATGTTAAAATTAGTGCTACTGATTAAAATAGCTTGTGCTACTGATTCTCAATATACTTAGTATACTAAAACTTATGATAAATACCCTCCCATTATATTTGAAAACGTATATTTAGTTACGCCAAAGATAAAAATAAATAAAAAATATTGTAAAAGTACCTTGTTAACAAATTAAATATTTCAAATTACATAAAATAACGTAATTATGGTAATTTGCAATTTTTATTTAAATCAATATATATTTTGTGACATTGTCATTTAATAAAATTAATTTACATTATTGTTTTACAATATCGATATTTCTGGGAATTATATTATAAACCAGGGATGTTGCGAATATTCGCATCCGCATCCGCAAATGCGGAACTTCCGCATAAATTTGGACATCTGCATCCGCATCCGCATCCGCAATAATCGATGCGGATGTTTTATGCGGATGCGGATGTAATACAAAATGAGACAAGACAGAAATTTGGCGGTGCCGGCTAATGGCGCGTGCCGTTCGGAAGTAGTGTTGCCAGGTGTCCCGCTTTACGCAGGACGTCCTGCTTTTCAGAGGTTTGGTAATGTGTCCCGATTGAACCTTCGGCAGACGCTAAATGTCCCGCTTTTTGACCACCGTTCTCAGAACGAATAAAAAACGAAATCTTACACACTTTTATTTATAATCCGTACTGTATTTCGCGTTTTCCTACAATTATTTACCTACTTAGTATCTATTTCGATTCTAAAGTAGATTCGATAGGCTGATTTAAAAAAAATATAAGTTTGAATAAGTTCTTGCGGTTTGTTCACGAATTCCTTTCTTATTTTAGATGGTAAAACATGTGCAAGGAAATACTGTTAGTGACCTTATGTCTTAGTGAATATTAGCTAGCTCCAATGAAAATTCCTTAGTAACAATTTCAACTTTCATACGGCTTAGAGAGTATTACTGGCGATTTTTTTACATTTACATGTAGATGTAATTCAAAAGAAAAACGCATCTTAACTTCACATAATTCTCTTCGAGCATTATAGCGACCATAATTTGTCAAAATTCATGTGCAAAAACGTGTCAGAAAATATAAATGTTCATCTTGGCGATAAAGATCGCTCTGGTAAATCGAATAGTTTTAGTCTGAGAATTTAAAGAATAACTTGATGTACAGCCATAGTAAACACTAGAGGAAAAATTAAAATCGTTTTGTGTAAATTTTTGAAATATTTGGAGTAAGGTAAGAAACCTCTGCCTATCCCTTCTGGTAAAAAGGCGTGAGTTTATGTATGTATGCATGCTATGAAACCATGGCGCCTTATGAATTGCTGCCTCGAGAGATATTGTACTTGGTCTGATTGAGCTGAATTTTCATTATTATACTAATAACCAAAACGGCTATTGTCTTTGAGAGCCTCCAAGGACGCGACGTTTTTCTATGTAATAAGTATATGCTGCTAGAAAGAGGGAGAGTAATAATTTGTGAAAGCAAAAAAATATAATTTTCTCTTCTTTAATAGGCGTCCCGCTGAAGAACTCAAAATCCCGCTTATATTTGAATGTCCTGTCCCAAATTTTCAAAAACTAAACCTGGCAACGCTATTCGGACGTGACATTGACCAATGGGAGCGAAATAAATAGTGACATGATCCGACCCGTTTGTTGTTGCTATGATAATAGATTCTTCTAGTGAAAATGAGAGTCGAGAAATACCAGAAAATGGTAGCACTGAAGCTGTATTCCAAAAAAATGTCTTCTTACCCCAATAAAAAAAGAGTCTATGTTGATGAAAATCCTCTTAAGTGGTGTTTATCGATAGCACAAATATTTTTATCCACTCCACTAAGTAGTAATCCTAGCGAACAATTATTTGCAGCGTGGGTTTAATTTACCGACCTCTTCCTAAACGCCTTGTTATCAGAAAAGGCGGACCGGCGTTATACTTAATAAATGAAACGGTGTTCTTTTCCGAGCTCTTGGGGCTACTCAAAACGAAGGTAATGTATTTAATTATCAATAGAGAAGATGGCTAAAACCTTGCACAAGCATGGGATCGAATTCTACACTTAATTATATCGGAACCCAAAAGACCAACTGCCCGACATCCAGACACAGTTAGCTTCTTCTGCGTAGACTGAAATGCAAAAACAGCTTAACGTTTTAAATAAACTTTTTCATTTAATAATTGTAAATTACGGGTAATTAAATTCCGCCCTGTGACCATGAATCCTTTAAAGTAATCCAAATATCGGAAAGTTAAAAAATATAAAAAATTTACATAGATAAATCGATAAATTAAGCAATAAAATCCGTAAATAGTGTAATTTCAATATTCATTCATATACTATATTTATATAAGATGTTAAACATCCGCATCCGCATCCGCATCCGCATCCGCGGATGTGAGCCTTTGAAAATCCGCATCCGCATCCGCATCCGCGGATGTGAAAAAATCGAAATCCGCAACATCCCTATTATAAACATGCGTCAAACACTAGAAGAACGCGTGATTTCGCCAAAAAAAAGATGGCTTATTACGGTTATTGCTATGCGAAAAAGAGACGGCTGATTCTACATCCGAACTCGACTGTTTGACATTGATACATTAACCAGTATAAATTGAGCTCGCTCGGGACCAAATTAATTTAAAGAATATTAGTTATTGATGAAAACTTATTGCGTTTTTTAGGATACTTTATTTTTTGAGTTTTTTTCACACCATTTTATTGAACAAATCATTTTTAACTGTAATATTATGTTTCCAATATGTAATTTTCGCTAACGTGCGACGACATGTGCAGGTTCACTACTTGGACGCAAATGATGACGCGACATTTGGCGCCGGTTTATATCTATCTGATACCTTATATGTGTTGGGCGCTACCGCTGCCTTGCATTAGGTATCTATTGGGAGTGATCTGTGGGTGGTACCTACCCAGATGGCCTCTCACATATGAGAGACCTACCACCAGTAAATATATATCTCAGGATGTATATCTCAGGATGGCGAGCGCAGTGGAATGCCAAGCATTGCTTCGTAATTCAAGGTGTTGTGTTGTTTGGTTTTGCTACTGTTCATGAGCGGTCGCATTGCTTACCACCAGGCGAACGGCATGCTCGTCTCGCCATTCAATGCAATAAAAATAAAATCGAAATTGTATTGGTACTTGACATGGTCATCTTTAATGTTGTTATTAATATTAAACTGTGTAGTAAACCACAGTGATTGGTATGTGTATAATGGCAAAATAAGGGGACGTCCATTAATCACGTGAGTCTTGAATGGGGTGGGGAGGGGTTGGACAAAAATCACGAAATATCACAAGGGGGGAGGGAAGGTCTAGTAAGATATCACGTGTAATATTTTTTAAGATACATAAATTTGATTAAAATGCTACATAATATATTTTTCGTATGATTACACGATTCTTTTATTATATCATGTTCCTTAATTTCAGAATAAAAATGGGTTATACTTTATACCCGTATTAAAATATATTTTTCCAAAAAATTTAAGATTAATTTATATGTACTAAAAATACACGTGATGTCGGATTTAAGGGTAAGGTATTACTTTGATAGCAGAGATAATCCGGTGCATATGTTGTCCTTACAACTTTTTTTTCATTAAATATCCTCAGAGTAATAACAGTTTTATAATATCTCCATAGCATGATTTTAGTGGAGATGGGATGGAATAAAAAATAAGGTGCATAAAATAGGCCAGAAGAGTACAGGACGGGTTGTCAACATGTTAAGTTTAATTAAAAACAGCAAAATATCTGACTCATATGGACTGATATCAAAAACTATCTGTACCCGAGCGAAGCCAGGCTGGGCCACTAGTAGCAAATAATATCGAAACGTAACAATCATGACTCATTTAATAGGCATACTATATACTACACTCATTTGCAAAAAAAACGGGCGGTTTTGATTTTAATTCTTCTTTAAAAAAATACGGTACCAAAATGATTTCAATCATTTGTACATGTTACTGGCCGGTTTTAAAAATGCCGTGGTGTTTAAAACAGTACGTTCTAAATTCAAATTTTCGTTTGATGCTCGTTTTTACAGAAAACCACTTTTTATCCTACATTTTTGGTGCGAAGTTCCAAAAGATAATATCGGTTTTCATAACTTTTAGTCAATTTTTATGAATTTATTTCATATTTTTAATTGACTGCCTCGGTGGCGTAGTTGTACTACGGTACGGTTATAAAGCTGAGGTCTCGGGTTCGAATCCCGGGTTGGGCAAACTGATATTGAATTTTTCTATTCAGTATCAGCCCAGAGTCAGCAATTTGAGCCCAATATGGCGATAGGCTCGCCACCTATCACATTGTAGGACGGAACATACAAGGCGAAATGTGGGTGCCCTCGCACCTCTGGCTACCCCTTCTGGGAACAAGGCGAGAGTTTATGTATGTATGTCTTAATTGTCAAAGCTTCATTTATTGCTGTTTAGCTGTCTCAATAATGTTAGAGAAAGTGGTAAAAGCTACCAAAATTATTGCGCTGCTCGAAGAGGGTTGCAGCCAATGCTTCGTGGCTCAGAGGCTAAGTGAGAGTCGCTCGACGGTTCAAAGGACCTGGCAGCGGTATCAAGACACTGGTTCCGTCGAGAGAAGGCCTGGTTCTGGAAGAAAACCATGTACCCAACCGTGGGATGATCGTTTTCTTGTGAGTCGCGCATTGAGAAATCGCAAGTCTTCGTATGTGGACCTTAAGAAAAACCTCGAAGAAGTAAGAAATGTGCATATTAGTCTATGGACGGTCAGGAGGAGGCTTCTTGCGGCCAATATACGCAGTCATCGCTCGGCCCGCGGCCCTAAGTTACTCCGTGAGCACCGAGTTGCCAGGCTTAGGTTTGTTCGAAATTATGAGTCATGGACTCAAGAAGACTGGAATAGGGTATTGTTCTCCGATGAAGCCAGGATATCTCTGTTCGGTGAAGATCGACGTCGGCGAGTGCTACGAAGACGAGGAGAACGCTTTGCAGAGGCTTGTTTTGAAGAAATCACACCTTATGGTGGGGGCTCTGTTATGTTTTGGGCAGGAATAAATTCAATGGATTGTACAGAGTTAGTCTTCATTGAAAACGGCTCACTGACTGGACATCGATACATAACGGAAGTTCTAATTCCTCATGCACAACCCGCATTGGCCGCTTTAGGCGAAGACTCAATTTTTATGGACGACAACGCTCGCGCCCACCGGTCTGGCGATGTGGAAGCGTATGTGCAAGAGGTCGGCATTCGTCGTTTGGATTGGCCAGCTCGAAGTCCCGACCTCAATCCTATAGAGCATGTCTGGGACGTTCTGAAACGACGCGTGAGATCAGTACAACCGGCTCCGCAGACCATCAGAGAGCTGAACAATGTGATTACCGCGGAGTGGGAACGTATTCCGCAAGCAAGTATCCGGGATATCCTCGCTAGCATACCCAGACGAATTCAAGCTGTGAGAAATCACTGCTATGGCTGAAAAGCTAGAGAGGGTCACACTCGATACTAAACATTTATCTGCTTTTACTTTATTAAAGAAAAAACAAACAAAAATCTTTGTTAACTTTTACTTCACGAGCATATGCATTACTAGCGAGCATACACTACTAGTGAACTTTAGCATTAAAACCCATAAATTTTATCAAAATTTTATGATAATACTGACGAAAACGATAATTTGCTTATTAATTTACGAAAGTAAAACTACCTATAATTATCAAACAAACCAATAGTAACATTTGAAATGGTTCATTGCTTAGGTGCCCGTTTTTTTTGCAAATGAGTTTATATTAACAAATAATACCTTTATAATGTAATCAACATAAGATAATTACATGTATTAATATACTGATATTAATTCAAAACAGAGTCCTTTATTACTTGAATAAAGCATTTTATTATTATAGTCCAAATAATTCAGATATGGGTGGATGATGGCTAAGTATGGTAATGTTCCGCTTGTGCTTGGGTCCTCTTGTGTAGAGCCAACTTATTGTAACTTGCTCGAAAATACGTCTTTTTGACATCACCATCATGTCGGCGAGGCGCATTAGTAATTTACGTAAATTATATCTGTGAAGTTTGACAAAAAAAGACAATCTTACCTGCAGAGTGGGATTAGAATGATTAGTTAGGAATTCTACAACTTTAGGCACTATTCCAGTTCGTATAACTTCTTCAATTGGTGGATTTGGTTCTTGACTAAGAAGTTTACGAAATTTTTGGGTAGCTGCAACTTGTTCCTCTGGATTGTCACTATAAAGCGCTGCTACCATTTCTGGTGTGATATCATCTGAAGGAGAAATGCTGAAGTCCTCCTAAAAACAAGCACAATAAAATATTATTATATTAAACATCTTATTCCAACTCTGTTTCAGGTAAAATAATATTTGGGTAGTACATTTACTATGAGCAATGCAGTCAGTTAAATTATATGTTAACTACTGAAGTGCACAATATATATCAAAGTAAACTGAAACATATAGAACAGTATTTTAATGTGATCAAAGGGGAATCCAAGTAGTATCCAGTGGGATGCACTAATCTAGCATATCCTCTAATATAATTTTGCATATCCTCATATCCATATCCTCTAATATAATTTTGGGATGTGTAATGACACATTTCATAAATAATTTCAATATCTAATGTTAATAGGTAAATGTGTAAGTCTGTAGTTTAATGTCTACAATAATAGATATATCTGTTCACCAATTAGATAGCATAATAAATATATCAGTAATGATACATAAAAAATAACAATCTTACAAAAATTAAGAACAATCTGGTAGAGCATATACAAATTGTTTTTTTTTATATATTTTGCAATATAGTTAGACAGTCACAATTTGGGGGTGGGCACAACATGGACATTCGACATGATCTTCGTTTTGTCCATGTTCATTTTAAGACCCACCTGTTGGGAGACTCGATTGAGGTCTTCGAGCATAGTGCTAAGGTCTTCCAGCGATTCAGCCAAGACTACAATATCGTCGGCAAACCGAAGGTGAGTGATATACTCGCCGTTGATGTTGATGCCGAATCCTTTCCACTGCAAGAGCTTGAATGCATTTTCCAGCGCGGCAGTGAACAGTTTCGGAGATATGACATCTCCCTGTCTCACGCCTTTCTGTAGTGGAATAGCCTTCATACTCTGATCTTGTACTCGGACCGACATGGTGGCGTTGTTGTATATACACTTCAACACTTCGATGTACCGATAGTCGATATGGCACCGCTGGAGAGACTGTAGCACAACCCAAGTCTCGATCGAATCAAAGGCTTTCTCATAGTCCACAAACGCTAAACAAAGCGGCAAGTTATATTCCTCGGTTTTATGTATAACTTGCCGAAGCGTATGGATGTGGTCTATGGTACTAAAGCCTTTTCGGAAACCGGCTTGTTCGGGAGGCTGGAAGTCATCAAACCTGCGTTCGAGACGATTTGTGATGACCCTCGAAAACAACTTATAGACATGGCTCAGGAGCGAGATGGGCCTGTAATTCTTCAGCAAAGTGTTATCACCTTTTTTGAAGAACAGTCGAGCCCCCATCGGTGTTGGGGGCTCGACTCTTGAAGTTGTTGACGAATATGTCTATTTAGGACAAGTAGTCCGGTTAGGCAGGTCCAACTTCGAGAGAGAGGTCAATCGTCGAATCCAACTCGGTTGGGCAGCGTTCGGGAAACTACGCGACGTCTTCTCGTCCAAAATACCTCAGTGCCTTAAATCGAAAGTCTTCGATAGTTGTGTGTTGCCAGTGATGACTTACGGCACCGAGACGTGGCCTCTCACTATGGGCCTTATTAGGAAGCTCAAAGTCACTCAACGAGCTATGGAGAGGGCTATGCTCGGGGTTTCCCTACGAGATCGAATCAGAAATGAGGAGATCCGTAGGAGAACTAAAATAACCGACATAGCCCACCGGATTAGCAAGTTGAAGTGGCAATGGGCCGGGCACATAGCGCGGAGATCTGATGACCGATGGGGTCGGAAAGTACTCGAATGGAGGCCGCGTAGCGGAAAGCGCAGCGTAGGACGTCCACCAACAAGATGGTCCGACGACCTGGTAAAGGTCGCGGGACGTCGCTGGACACAGGCTGCCTCCAACAGGTCTCTGTGGAAATCATTGGGGGAGGCCTATGTTCAGCAGTGGACTTCCTTTGGCTGATGGATGGATGGATGGATAGTCACAATTTACAAATTAGGATGACATAGCTATGGCTATATTTGGTAAACAATTTTCATGACAAATGTTATAAATCTTATAACATTAAAAATTTTTGATTAAGAGAGCTAAGCTGAGAAAAAGGGGAATAACTAAATATTACCTATTTTGTGTATGTAAAAATCCTTTTTTTTCATAAAGATAGCTATTATTTCCTATGTGATGAATGTATATTTCAAGAATAATGTGTAGTTATATTTGTAATTGTAGAAAATAATTAATACCTACACTGATTATATTGACAGAGGTCAATTAATTACACTAGAATAACATTTGGATAAGTGTACATTTATAAATATAGCTAATTATATTACTAAACCTGTAGTGCAATATCTGGAACATTAGGTGCTGGAAGGTTGACATTCCTCCTTTTAAAAAGTTGTTGTTCGCGTTTTTGCTTCCTAAGTTGGACTCCTTCTTCCTCGCGCCGGCGACGAAGTTCATCCGCGCTCAGGCCCGCATTCTTATAACGATGTTTATGGCCACCAGACATCTTAAAATAATTATTAACCTAGTAGTAGAGTAGGAAAAGTAATTGGAATGACGTGATTGATAAAGTATATGGCAAATCTATGCAAATATTCATGACGGAAGAGTCATTTTCTGAAAAGTAAATCCCACTTACAATCATTTGTTTTCCAATGCCATATGATTCCAAGGATTTATCAACGTAATAACGATATTATAACAAAATATATAAAAAATAAGGCATAGAATTGAGATAACTTAGGATTGTAAGATTTTTAGACAATAAACACATTAAAAGATCATAAGTTCGTATAAAACAACAAAAAGGGAGGTAAGAAGGCGACAGTAAACAGACGAGCTCCACATCACACGAAACCCCATTCTAAGCTTTACGATACATTATTATGATATTACTTACTGTGTTGGAAACAGGAGTGTGAAAAATAAAGAAAAAATATTAGTTTTGCTAATCAATCCACCATCGATCATAGGAATAATCACAGGAATAATATGTCAATTAAATTCCACAGACAGATGGACCAAATAACGTCACACCACAGATTAAATTTCTTATTTTATGTAGAGAACATGGACGTAGTCACAGACGTAGTATACAATCGGCGTCAAACGAATATATGCTTGGGCCCACAGACTTGTATGTTTGTTTGTAACCGACCTTTAATCATTCAAACGTCCCGACCCCCAATTTTGACGTAAGCTGTCATTTTTATAGGAAAATACACTAGTAATGAAAAAGCGTCCTAAATTCAAAATATATTATAAAAACCGTTATGAAAAAAATATATATAATGCTTGAATAAAGTACCTTTAATGTAACATTGGCCAAAAAGACATTAGCAATAGGCATATTTAAAAAAAAAACAGGCAAACTCGTGTGTTGTTTAAGAACAACGACGAGTGGTGCGCAGAATTTTTTAAAAATGTAAATATTGATTTTTAACTCTCTTATTGTTGTTATATAGTTTATTAAAAGATACCTCTACATTAATAATTATCAATTATCTAAAAATAAGCCATATTCGGCGCGTGATTCGAAGTTTTTAGACACGAAAGTAAATCACGGTCGTTGTTTGTCGGTTTTCATTAAATATTTCTGTGTTAATTCTATGAAAAAATGATAAAATAAAGTGTTAGAGAGAGAAAACATATCATAAAGAATAAATAGGTGCCATTTGATAATTGAAAATATATCAAAACAATTCAATATTTTAATTGATTTCCAGTATTCCGTAGAAAGTCGCGCGCCATTTTTTGTAAGATCAGAGTTTGCGTTCCAAAGTTTTTGTTCAAACTAGAATGTGTGGTATGTTTGATGTTGGATGTGATTGTTATAAATTAAGTATGATGAAGCCAATTATATGGTGATTTAAATTTTCAATATCAAAGAATTAATTTATTAATTCAGTTTAAATATTTCAATATTTCCTCTCCAAATATGCATCCAAACCGTGGAAAGACGAGTTGGATACATTCGAGCCAAAATCACAAGAGCTCGCCGAGGACAGGGTCAAATGGAATGATAAAGGGGAAGCCTTTGCCCAGCAGTGGGACACAATCTAGGCTATTAATAAAATATATATATACAGAATAGAAGCCGCCATCAGGGACCGCAAACCGTTACGTACATTACGATAAAGTATAGATGCGCGATTGTGAATAATCCGAACATTGAAATGATCTACTATAAAGTCAAAAATAAATTATAAGACTGTCGGACGCGGCTGAAGAGTGCTACAATATTCAGGGTCTCTTGGACGCGGCGCGGCAGAATCTTCAATTTTCTAAATATCTTCAGCTGCGTTCATCAGCCGCATCTTATAAATTGTACCCGGCTTTACTAACGTAGTTATTCTGATACAAAACTAGTATTACAATTGGACAAATTTATTGAAATAAAAAAGAAAAATAATAAAATACATTTTCAATTTTAGGTCATCAATGGAAAAGCAAGAATGCTCGTGAGTGTTTTATTTTTTTATTTCAGTGATAGAGTGCATGCATAGTTTGTGTCAATTAAACAAATAAAAAACCATCACTAGTGCTAAGAGTTAACTTGAACTTTACATTGAGCGGGCAGTGCGGAAATGGGGGAGGCCGAGGCCCGGGCAGAGGCAGAGGCAGAAGCCGAGGCAGAGGCAGAGGCACTGTGCCGGGCTACTATGCCGGGCCAAATAAAAAAAAACTAAATAAATCGTACAAATCTTTAATTATTAGTTTATAGATATGAAATTGTCAGTATTTATTCCTAAATATTTATTCATTGATTGAAATAATAATAATTGTTTATTTTTATTTTGTTTTAATTTTCAACCACCACTTACCTACCCTTATTCGTAATTTTTAAATACTATTACAATTTTTGATTGTAATGGATTACGCTATACCTACCAGTACCTTTACCTATACAAATCTCGTCGTAATTAAGGATATTTTCTTAAAAATCTACCATAAACTATAATTTGGTTTCTAAACCAAACACTATAAAAAAGGATAACAGCTTTGCATGTCTCGATCGCTAAAATTTCATTAATGCAAAATCAATAAATACATTAAAAATCTAGGCATAACAATGTTAACATTGATAGGACTAACGGCCGGGTGCAATACTCTGTCTGTCTTTTTCTACCCGTTAAAATCGCTAACTCTAGTATGAGTTCTGTCATTTTTCGGTTTCAATAATCGTAGACAGATGATTAAACATATCTATGATTTGTATCTATCAATGGGAGGGCTCTCGCTAACCATAGTTAGAAAATTCCATACAAATTAAAATATACGCGTTTCGATAACGATTCGAACTACTGTAGTTATTTGTGTTTAACTAGCTGTCAACGTTTTCTAATATCGCTGCAATATGGTGGATAATACATCGATTAACCAAGATATGTAGTATTTTTATGGAAAAAATCAGCAAAATAAACTGACATTAATATATTCAGTGATGAAAGTGATAACGAAATGTTTAAAGCTGGTGTATTTGACGCCGATTATAATTTATGAGAACCAAAAAAACTATGCGAATATTCTAGTTCAGAATTTATTTACAGATTTACTTTTTAGATGAAATAATACATCAGCTATTATGTTTATTTCTACATTTAAACCCAGCCTGCAAGGAACCTTCCTCCTGGTAAGCATACATATCAAATATTTCATTAAGTTTTATAAGTGTATTGAATTATTCCAAAATCATATATTCTATAATAAATGTAACAGCTCGGGAACAATAATGTGTCACTGTTCCATTAATTGCTGCTATCATTGTGGTTTTATGTACTGGGGAGAATGCATGTTCAGTAGGTAACTATTTTGGGTATCAAAAGCTACAGTCAGCCGAATCATTACTGATGTGCCTCGGGCTATAACTGAGCTATATTAGCAATATGTAAAAATATAAGACAACACACAGCATGAGTTTCATAAAATTGCAGTTTTCCCAAGAATCTTTGGTGCAATTCATTGCACATATTATATTCCCATAGAGCCACCTGGTTAGTAATGACTACCTTTAGATATATTAGGATTAATCAATAATTATGTATTAATATTGTCTATGATTTTAACATAAATCTTGGTATTATGTATCAGTTATCTGATCACAATGCATTAATCTTAATATTTTTATTTTTAGATTCAAATATAGGAGAAGAATTAAGAAAATAAAGGCATTATTGTTCAAGAAATGTGTATTGCAGTTACTTTTCATTAATGTATTGGAACGCTAGCCTGGGCCTCATGAAACTACTATATTTAACAACTCTGCTAAAAGGTATTTATCTCATACTTTATATTTTGAAAGAATTCAAATTCAAAATACTTTATTGTGGTACATAGGTGAAAGTGGTGTTATATTCAATTGCTTTGTGCAGCTATGACCCGCCATATTGGCAAATAATAATTTAAGATGCAACAAATATGACAATTAAGTTGGAAGAATGGTTAAGAGAATATATTAAGATTAATACATATTTTTGTGAGTAGTTTCCTAATAGTTCCCTAGTTTCAAAAGGGTACAGCCTGATGGAAATCATCAAAACATATTTTCACTTTAAATCTTTTATTTTTTGTAAATAACATATTTATTTTCAGTACAATGTTGAGAAGTTATATTTTTTTTTTTTTTTTTTTTTTTTATTGCATTGAATGGCGAGACGAGCAAGCCGTTCGCCTGATGGTAAGCGATACGACCGCTCATGAACAGTAGCAATATTCCACTGCGCTCGCCATCCTGAGACATAAGATGTTAAGTCTCAATATGTCCAGTAGTTGCTCTGGCTACAATGTCCTTCAATCCGAAACACAACAGTGCATTTAAGCAGTGTTGTTTCACGGGAGAAATAGACATTGCGGTGGTACCTACCCAGATGGCTTCTCACATATGAGAGACCTACCACCAGTAAAAATATTATATAATAAAATAGTACTAGATATCTAATTGGAGATAGTGCATATCCACATACTACTTTATTAACAACACTGCTCAATGTCTGCCATAGAGTATTGCAACAATGCGGCTCATATAAAAACAGAAATACTACTCAAAGTTACTATAATTAATATTTTGCTCTTCCATATTTTACATCTTTCTTTCATCTTTATTTCAGGTCTTATGGTGTTTGGAAAAGAAGATTTCCACACCGTTCACTAAAAATAAGTCTTTTGCGATTGCACACAACTTTAAACATTATGAGTGCCACAGCGGTGTCAGATAATATTTGAAGAATGAAAAGCATTGCTGATGTGGAACATGAAATTGACATACCAAACACTGCTAGGCTAGACATAAATATTAATTACTTATTTTAAATTAAAAATAAAGTTTCAGAACTTTGTCAATAATAAGATTAAAGATTTTCACAAATTATCTTTGATATTTTATTTACCCATAATACAATCTGCGGAAAAGGGGGGTTCTTACATTTTATTTGTAAATACATTTTTATGTGATATATAAAATGTCTAACAGTGTTTTCTCTATAACTAGTCATTACAATTTCGAAAACTTCTAGCATAGTAAGATCACCTGAATCAATTATTATTCTTAATTTGATTTATATTGTTTTAATTATAATAATATTCCTCAGTATTTCTTTGTAGATTAGCACTGAAATTATTTCAGGTCTTTAAAGTCAGATTGATTACAAAACTAAAGTAATGCAACTATGCAATGTTTTATTTTCACACTTTTCTTCGTATTTATAAATATTATGGTCTCTAATTCAATTTAAATTTGTAACTCTATCGCAGAAATAGGGCCGTAAAATTCATTTTTAATTCATTCTTGTTGGTAAACATTGATATTTGTAAACTTCTTTTTTACATTTGACATATCATAAATCAGTCATACGATGCGTTTTGTTGTTCTATGTAAGCTTTGTATGAATTTTTAATTTGCCATTATTTGTCACAATACTTACATTATTCATATATTTTAACGTTTTATTCTTCTAATTATACATTAATGATGATTTATGAATAATTCCAAAATAAAGTTAATAATTAACCTAATAAATATTGACCTCAATTAAAAGTGCAAAAATTAAACGTTTGGGAGGAACGGTTCTTACCAAAGATATATGCAATATCTACGTTCAGCATTGTTAACCTAGTTTAATTTTTGTTATCGAAACATCGGTTAAACCACAGTTAAACAAAGATAGAAGACACGTATTATCGGGGATAATTTTTACCGCTTAACTGTCAATATATTATTGAAACCGGCCGTAAGTCATTTATATTCCATTCATGTTATTACACGTAGATAGTAACTTATTTATTGGCCCCCGCGCTGTTTTAAACCGGTTAACATCTGTATCAAATATCGTCTGGACAAGAACTTACATGGGCGGCCATCTTTCAATCTTTTTTTCACCAGTGTTGCCAACTTAGTGGATTTTCCACAAAATCTGGTAGTTTGGTCCTGGTTGGGAAACATTGCTTTTAGTGGATTTTAAATGGTTTGGGGGCTGGCGAAAATTATTGAAAAGCTGCCATTATCAAATCCGACACATCATTGTTAATTGAAAATATGATGTCATATATTGTAATCAAATATCCAAAAATAGACTAGGACGAATTTCCGTGCTTTCCGGCGTTTTTGCCATACCTATTACTGAATAAAAGTATAACAGCTCACACAATTGGTCCCATTTAAATGTAATAATGAATTCCGTGGTGCTTTACAGCTGGCTTCTCCGGCTGTAAATGTCTTTTTGGGAGGTCATTTACCTCTTTAGTTCAATGTTTTGTCACCCGCTTTGCACGGAGGGAAGTGGACATTATTATTTCCAACTCCTCCTATTAATTTAACTTTCTCATTCATTTCGTTGCGGGTTAAAGACAAGTTAGACATTCCCGGAGACTCGCCGAGCTTCAATGCTTGGTGTCATTACATTGCGTGCCACTGTTGATCCTGGCTTACAGGAGTTGCAGTGCCGGGTGTGAGGGCGGGGACAGTCTCCTAAATATCCAAAAACGTAATAAAATAAATAAATAATAACCCAACAGTCACATTTATAGTCTCGACCCCACACAAATAACTAGTCTTGTGTTGTGGGTATCAGGAACTACAACAGACTTTTCGGTCTCACTAATAGCCAGACCCGAAACAAATACCTCTACTTCACACAGATATTTGTTTCGGTGCGGGAATTGAACAACCGAACAATATTATGTTAATATATTAATTAGGATAGTAATTAGGAAATAGGAATATTAATAATTAGGATTAATGTTGTAAAAAATGTTGCAAAAAAAAACTGAAATACAAACTGAAAATATGACTTCCTGACATCTATTGGCGAACAATGATGTGTTAAGCCATTCTATGCATGCCCAGCATTAATTGTGTAACAGCGCTATCTACCGATAAATATAGAGGTACCCAGCGTTAATTGTGTAATGTAGGCCATACACACTGCGGTCTACCGGAGAGGTCATCTGTGCAGGTATACCTGCGCAGGTAGACCGAACACTGATACCGTGTATCGGAACGTTACGGTGTACCGGAGCGGTCTTCAGTTCTTTTTGGATGGCATTCGAATGAGCACGACTGTTTCCTTGACGTCATTTACACTGCACGTTTATTACTGTACTCAATGCACATAATCATGGCACAAAACATAGTTTTCTGTTCACTACAGTAGCTCGTAGCAACTTCACTACAAGAAAAGACAATAAAATCTATCGAGGCATTACACAATACTTGTGAACAGAAGTTGTTGTATACAAGCATGGTCGCCGGCGGCGCAGACGCCATCCGAGAGCGATAGGCGACCGCGGGGTGTGTAGGTTTGCGCGAGGGGTGCTAATGCATACAAGGTATAAGAATGATGCATAAAAGGATCGCAAATGTTTACAAGGGACCGGGGCGTTAATCGGACGCTAAGAAAACAATGGCGACGTGCGCCGGCGAAGGAGTACCGGCACACACGCCAGTACGCCCTCCGGGTCACTCGAAAGAATGATTTCGATTCTGCGCCGGTCGACTGCAGGCCAAAAAATGCACAGTCTATTCAACACACATTCGGTATACCTGCGCAGCATACCTGCACAGGTGGACCTTTCCGTCGACCTAGCATGTATGGCAGCCATAACAGCGCTGTTGCGCCCGGGCCGCCCTGTGTTTCAACAAATGCGTCGCTAGTTTACTTGTATTTTTTTTAGTGAATTGCAAATTAATGACAGAAAGGATGCTTTGTGCAGTGCTTCCTGTGCAGTGAATACGTGTTTAACGTGCAGTGAAGTGACGTCAAGGAAGACAATTGAATATTTGGAAACTATGCTCGTAACTTCTAAGAAATCATTACATCAATTAATAATCAAAATTAATATTCTCTCCCATATTTGTTGATTTCTATGAATGTAACAATCACAACGTAGACACTTCGTATTTATAAATACAGTATTGTTGTTGCATCCTAATAATTCAATTGAAATGTTATTATTATCTAAATCAGTTTGTCGATTTCGTTTTTGTTGTGTTTCCTACCCCTTCATATTAGTTTCGATAAAATTAAATGAATATGTCTGACGTCACTGTCCCAAATCAGATTTTAATATATCTAATTTTATTATGATGAAAGATTTAATTACTTATAACATAGTACCTGCTCTGTAATATATCCAATATAAGAGAGGCTACATTTTTCGTATCTTGGTACTCCCATTCAGGTACGCCCAGTTGGGGAACCTTGGTAAAATTGTAGTACGTAAGGCAAAAGTGTACTATTTCAACTTAAAATGCCTTTTGTAATAAACATTTGATATTTCGACGAATTGTTTTTTATGTATGAATGAAATGAAATAAATAGTTGTTTATATCATTTGAAGGGTTTTATTTCTTATCTACACAACTCCTAATATCTGAATTTGAAAAAAGTTACTAAATTGCCTTATTTTGGCCAATTGTTTTTTATTTTATACACACTAAAATGAACCCTATTCAATGACAGTAGGTTACTTTTTTGGTAGTGCGACTGGCGTTCCGACTGTTTTACGTCGCAGCATGACAAACGACAGTTAGGGTAAAGATGAGACTATTTACGATCCAGGTTTTAAAACCAGGTATTCCCTTCGAATTACGCGCCGGTACGAGCAGAAATACTTATAAGTATGAAGTACGTCGATGCGCGGAGGATCTAGAAATACACATGAAAATCTTGATAGGCCAACGATCATAATAGAACTTCGTAAGAACACAATCGTATCTGTCAATAACCATACTTAACTCAAAGTATTTTTTATTCACACATTTTCTTTTATGTGCCTTCAATAGGGTTGATCTATGCAAGTATTTTCAAATTAGGCGCCGTATACGTGGTGCGCGAGAATTGGAACACTATACATAAAAATACTTCCATAGAAAAATATCCTTAACTTAGTATAATAAGAATCACAATCTATTCGTCTAGAAATACTTACAAAGTATTTTTTATTTATGCGTTTTGCTCGATCCGTTATGAAATACGAGTTGAATTCCTCTGCAGTATTTATAACGCTGCGCCGCGCGGGACGCGAAGGTTTGCCGCTCCTATTACAAAATACTTTTACAATATTTTAGACCCTGGTTTTGAACCTAGTATTTTACGTGATCGACTTAAAGCCCTGGTACTTTGATTTACAAGATATCTATCCCTAGTCCAGGGGTTAAGCGAGCGGTCGTCTGTAGTACTACTGGTCTGGGTTCCATTTTTTGCAGCACCGTTGTCATTAAATTCCTGCAAACTAATGTTAGGTGCTTGCAATCGTGCCTTATAAAAATTAGGCGTTTTTTATACATGAAATTTTGTTTATTTTTCTTTACTATAATTAAGTCATCAAAGCGTACGAATGTTTCATAAAATATCTGTGTATGGCAAGTAAGACTGCATTTCTGCTACAAGGAGCGCACGCCCCTTCATACATAGTCTATACAATCATATTCATATTTCACAGTATTAATTGTATTTAAAATGATTTCTAAACACATAATTAAACAAAAAAAAATACCGATCAAAGTTCATCGATCATCCAGGTGTTATTCTTACATCTCGTTCTACTGGCAATTAAATCAAAACCCGGAACTCGGGAGTCCCTAAGAATAATGGCCAAAACGCAAACTAAATAAAAATGTAAATCATTTGTAATAACGTATATAATATAAGCTTTCTTTTGAATCCATATTTTAGACTTAAAGTTATCTATCTTATAAAAAACCAAAAAACTATACCAT
>WUWR02000241.1:0-69413 GCA_009982885.2 Hyles vespertilio
TTGTTGAATCCTAATTAATCAATTGAAAATGTTTATTATTATCTAAATTCATGTTTGTTCGATTTCGTTTTTTGTGTTTATTTACTACCCTTCATATTAGTTTCGTATAAATATTTAAATGAATAATGTATGAAGTCAATGTACCAAATGTCAGAATTTTAATAATATCTAATTTTATTTATGATGAAAGATTTATATTACTTATAACATAGTACACATGCTTATGTAAATATAATCCAATATAAGAAGAGGCTTTCCATTTTTTCGTATCTTTGGTACCTCCCATTCAGGTACGCCCAGTTGGGAACCTTGGTAAAATTGTAGCTACGTAAGGCAAAAGTGTACTTTATTTCAACTTAAAATGTCATATTTGTAATAAACACATTTGTATATTTCGACGAATACTTTTGAATGTATGAATGAAATGAAATAAATAGTTGTTTATATCATTTGAAGGGTTTTATTTCTTATCTACACAAATACTAATATCTGAATTTGAAAAAGTTACATAAATTGCATTATTTTGCAAATTTTTTTTTATATCACACTAAAATGAACCCTATTTCAATGACAGTAGGTTACTTTTTGTTTGAAGCTGCGCCTGGCGTTTCCGACTGTCTTACCGTCTACAGTCATGACAAACGACAGTCTAGGGTAAAGATGAGACGTATTTACGATACCAGGTTTTAAAACCAGGTATTCACTTCGAATTACGGCGCCCTGGTACGAGCAGAAAATACTTATAAGTATGAAAGTACGTCGATGCGCGGAGAGATCTAGAAACTACACATGAAAATACTTGCATAGGAAAACGATTCATAATAGAATATTAATAAGAACCACAATCGTATCTGTCAATAACACATACTTTAAACTTCAAAGTATTTTTTTATTCACACTATTTTGCTCTTTATGTGCCTTCAAATACGGGTTGAATTCCTATGCAAGTATTTTCAAATTTAGGCGCCGCTATACGTCGGTGCGCGAGGAACTTGGAACACTATACATAAAAATACTTCCATAGAAAAACTATCCTTAACTTAGTATAAATAAGAATCACAATCGTATTCGTGAATAGAAAATACTTACAAAGTATTTTTTTTATTTATGCGTTTTTGCTCCTTATCCGTTATGAAATACGAATTGAATTCCTATGCAAGTATTTTATAGACGCTGCGCCGCGGCTGGGACGCGAAGGGTTGCCGACTCATACTTACAAAATACTTTTACAATATTTTAGACCCTGGTTTTGAACCCTAGTATTTTTACGTACTCGTACTTAAAAGCCCTGGTACTTGATTTTACAAGTATATCTCATCCCTAGTCCAGGGGTTAAGCGAGTCGGTCGTCTGTAGTACTACTTGGTCTGTGGATACATTATTTTGCAGCACCGTTGTCATTAAATTCCTGGCAAACATAATGTTAGTGTGCTTGCAAATACGTGCTACTTATAAAATATTAGGCGTTTTTATACTATGAAATTTTGTTTATTCTTTTATTTACTATTAATTAAAGTCATCTAAAGCGTACGAATGTTTCATTAAAATATCTGTGTATGGCAAGTAAAGCACTGCATTTCTGCCTACAAGGAGCGCACGCCCCTTACATACATAGTCTATAAAATCATATTTCATCATTTCACCAGTATGTAATTTGTATTTAAATATGATTTCTAAAACACATAATTAAACAAAAAAAAATACCGATCAAAGTTCATCGATCATCCAGGTGTTATTTTCTTACATCTCGTTCTTACTTGGCAACATTAAATCATAACCCGGAACTCGGGAGTCACTAAGCAATAATGGCAAAACGCAAACTAAATAAAAATGTAAAATCCATTTGTAAATAAAGTATATACTATAAGCTTTCTTTTGATATCCATATTTTAGTACTTAAAGTTATTCTTATCTTATAAAAAACCAAAAAAATATACCCATAATCACATAACCAATTTTTGTTACGTTACTCGGGAGTCACTAAGCAATAATGGCAAAACGCAAACGTAACAAAAATTGGTTATGTGATTATGGGTATATTTTTTTGGTTTTTTATAAGATAAGAATAACTTTAAGTACTAAAATATGGATATCAAAAGAAAGCTTATAGTATATACTTTATTTACAAATGGATTTTACATTTTTATTTAGTTTGCGTTTTGCCATTATTGCTTAGTGACTCCCGAGTTCCGGGTTATGATTTAATGTTGCCAAGTAAGAACGAGATGTAAGAAAATAACACCTGGATGATCGATGAACTTTGATCGGTATTTTTTTTTGTTTAATTATGTGTTTTAGAAATCATATTTAAATACAAATTACATACTGGTGAAATGATGAAATATGATTTTATAGACTATGTATGTAAGGGGCGTGCGCTCCTTGTAGGCAGAAATGCAGTGCTTTACTTGCCATACACAGATATTTTAATGAAACATTCGTACGCTTTAGATGACTTTAATTAATAGTAAATAAAAGAATAAACAAAATTTCATAGTATAAAAACGCCTAATATTTTATAAGTAGCACGTATTTGCAAGCACACTAACATTATGTTTGCCAGGAATTTAATGACAACGGTGCTGCAAAATAATGTATCCACAGACCAAGTAGTACTACAGACGACCGACTCGCTTAACCCCTGGACTAGGGATGAGATATACTTGTAAAATCAAGTACCAGGGCTTTTAAGTACGAGTACGTAAAAATACTAGGGTTCAAAACCAGGGTCTAAAATATTGTAAAAGTATTTTGTAAGTATGAGTCGGCAACCCTTCGCGTCCCAGCCGCGGCGCAGCGTCTATAAAATACTTGCATAGGAATTCAATTCGTATTTCATAACGGATAAGGAGCAAAAACGCATAAATAAAAAAAATACTTTGTAAGTATTTTCTATTCACGAATACGATTGTGATTCTTATTTATACTAAGTTAAGGATAGTTTTTCTATGGAAGTATTTTTATGTATAGTGTTCCAAGTTCCTCGCGCACCGACGTATAGCGGCGCCTAAATTTGAAAATACTTGCATAGGAATTCAACCCGTATTTGAAGGCACATAAAGAGCAAAATAGTGTGAATAAAAAAATACTTTGAAGTTTAAAGTATGTGTTATTGACAGATACGATTGTGGTTCTTATTAATATTCTATTATGAATCGTTTTCCTATGCAAGTATTTTCATGTGTAGTTTCTAGATCTCTCCGCGCATCGACGTACTTTCATACTTATAAGTATTTTCTGCTCGTACCAGGGCGCCGTAATTCGAAGTGAATACCTGGTTTTAAAACCTGGTATCGTAAATACGTCTCATCTTTACCCTAGACTGTCGTTTGTCATGACTGTAGACGGTAAGACAGTCGGAAACGCCAGGCGCAGCTTCAAACAAAAAGTAACCTACTGTCATTGAAATAGGGTTCATTTTAGTGTGATATAAAAAAAAATTTGCAAAATAATGCAATTTATGTAACTTTTTTCAAATTCAGATATTAGTATTTGTGTAGATAAGAAATAAAACCCTTCAAATGATATAAACAACTATTTATTTCATTTCATTCATACATTCAAAAGTATTCGTCGAAATATACAAATGTGTTTATTACAAATATGACATTTTAAGTTGAAATAAAGTACACTTTTGCCTTACGTAGCTACAATTTTACCAAGGTTCCCAACTGGGCGTACCTGAATGGGAGGTACCAAAGATACGAAAAAATGTAAAGCCTCTTCTTATATTGGATTATATTTACATAAGCATGTGTACTATGTTATAAGTAATATAAATCTTTCATCATAAATAAAATTAGATATTATTAAAATTCTGACATTTGGTACATTGACTTCATACATTATTCATTTAAATATTTATACGAAACTAATATGAAGGGGTAGTAAATAAACACAAAAAACGAAATCGAACAAACATGAATTTAGATAATAATAAACATTTTCAATTGAATTAATTAGGATGCAACAACAATACATGTATTTATAAAATTACGAAGTGTCTACTGTTTGTGATTGTTACATTCATAGAAATCAAACAAATATTTGGAGAGAATATTTACATTTTTGATTATTGAATTGATGAGTAATGATTTCTTATAAGTTACGAGCATTATTTTCCAAATATTCAATTGTTTCCTTGACGTCACTTACACTGCACGTTTAATACACGTATTCACTGCACATTAATCACTGCACAAAGCAATCCTTTCTGGTCATTATATTTGCAAATTCACTAAAAGAAAATACAAGTAAATCTATCGACGCATTTGTTGTAAACAACATGGCGGCCCGGGGCGCAGACAGGCGCTGTTATGGCTGCCATACATGCTAAGGTCGACCGGAAAGGTCCACCTGTGCAGGTATGCCTGCGCAGGTATACCGAAATGTGTGTTGGAATAGACCTGTGCAGTTTTTTGGGCCTGTGCAGGCGACCGGCGCAGAATCGAAAATCAATTCTTTCGAGTGACACCGTAGGGCGTACCTGTGCGTGTGTGCCTGTACTCCGGTCGCCTGCGCACGTCGCATCAGTTGTTTTCTAGCATGGCCGATTAACGTCCCCGGTCCCTTTAAACATTTGCGATCCTTTATGCTATCTATGCTTATACCATTGTATGACATTAGCACCCCTCGCGCAAACCTTACACACCCCGCGGTCGCCTATCGCTCTGGGGTGGCGTCTGCGCCGCCGGCCGCCATGCTTGTATACAACAACTTCTGTTCACAAGTATTGTGTAATGCCTCGATAGATTTTATTGTATTTTCTTGTAGTGAAGTTGCTACGAGCTACTGTAGTGAACAGAAACTATGTTTTGTGCCATGATTATTGTGCATTGAGTACATGTAATAAACGTGCAGTGTAAATGACGTCAAGGAAACAGTCGTGCTCATTCGATGCCATCGCAAAAAGAACTGAAGACCGCTCCGGTACACCGTAACGTTCCGATACACGGTATCAGTGTTCGGTCTACCTGCGCAGGTATACCTGCACAGATGACCTCTCCGGTAGACCGCAGTGTGTATGGCCTACATTACACAATTAACGCTGGGTACCTCTATATTTATCGGTAGATAGCGCTGTTACACAATTAATGCTGGGCATGCATAGAATGGCTTAACACATCATTGTTCGCCAATAGATGTCAGGAAGTCATATTTTCAGTTTGTATTTCAGTTTTTTTTGCAACATTTTTTAAACATTAATCCTAATTATTAATATTCCTATTTCCTAATTAATATCCTAATTAATATATTAACATAATATTGTTCGGGTTCAATTCCCGCACCGAAACAAATATCTGTGTGAAGTAGAGGTATTTGTTTCGGGTCTGGCTATTAGTGAGACCGAAAAGTCTGTTGTAGTTCCTGATACCCACAACACAAGACTAGTTCTTTGTGTGGGGTCGAGACTATAAATGTGACTGTTGGGTGTATTTATTTATTTATTTTATTACGTTTTTGGATATTTAGGAGACTGTCCCGCCCTCACACCCGGCACTGCAACTCCTGTAAGCCAGGATCAACAGTGGCACGCAATGTAATGACACCAAGCATTGAAGCTCGGCGAGTCTCCGGGAATGTCTAACTTGTCTTTAACCCGCAACGAAATGAATGAGAAAGTTAAATTAATAGGAGGAGTTGGAAATAAATAATGTCCACTTCCCTCCGTGCAAAGCGGGTGATAAAACATTGAACTAAAGAGGTAAATGACCTCCCAAAAAGACATTTACAGCCGGAGAAGCCAGCTGTAAAGCACCACGGAATTCATTATTACATTTAAATGGGATCAATTGTGTGAGCTGTTATACTTTTATTCCAGTAATAGGTATGGCAAAAACGCCGGAAAGCACGGAAATTCGTCCTAGTCTATTTTTGGATATTTGATTACAATATATGACATCATATTTTCAATTAACAATGATGTGTCGGATTTGATAATGGCAGCTTTTCAATAATTTTCGCCAGCCCCCAAACCATTTAAAATCCACTAAAAGCAATGTTTCCCAACCAGGACCAAACTACCAGATTTTGTGGAAAATCCACTAAGTTGGCAACACTGGTGAAAAAAAGCTTGAAAGATGGCCGCCCATGTAAGTTCTTGTCCAGACGATATTTGATACAGATGTTAACCGGTTTAAAACAGCGCGGGGGCCAATAAATAAGTTACTATCTACGTGTAATAACATGAATGGAATATAAATGACTTAGTCCTATCAATGTTAACATTGTTATGCCTAGATTTTTAATGTATTTATTGATTTTGCATTAATGAAATTTTAGCGATCGAGACATGCAAAGCTGTTATCCTTTTTTATAGTGTTTGGTTTAGAAACCAAATTATAGTTTATGGTAGATTTTTAAGAAAATATCCTTAATTACGACGAGATTTGTATAGGTAAAGGTACTGGTAGGTATAGCGTAATCCATTACAATCAAAAATTGTAATAGTATTTAAAAATTACGAATAAGGGTAGGTAAGTGGTGGTTGAACATTAAAAGAAAATAAAAATAAACAATTATTATTATTTCAATCAATGAATAAATATTTAGGAATAAATACTGACAATTTCATATCTATAAACTAATAATTAAAGATTTGTACGATTTATTTAGTTTTTTTTTATTTGGCCCGGCATAGTAGCCCGGCACAGTGCCTCTGCCTCTGCCTCGGCTTCTGCCTCTGCCTCTGCCCGGGCCTCGGCCTCCCCCATTTCCGCACTGCCCGCTCAATGTAAGTTCAAGTTAACTCTTAGCACTAGTGATGGTTTTTTATTTGTTTAATTGACACAAACTATGCATGCACTCTATCACTGAAATAAAAAAATAAAACACTCACGAGCATTCTTGCTTTTCCATTGATGACCTAAAATTGAAAATGTATTTTATTATTTTTCTTTTTTATTTCAATAAATTTGTCCAATTGTAATACTAGTTTTGTATCAGAATAACTACGTTAGTAAAGCCGGGTACAATTTATAAGATGCGGCTGATGAACGCAGCTGAAGATATTTAGAAAATTGAAGATTCTGCCGCGCCGCGTCCAAGAGACCCTGAATATTGTAGCACTCTTCAGCCGCGTCCGACAGTCTTATAATTTATTTTTGACTTTATAGTAGATCATTTCAATGTTCGGATTATTCACAATCGCGCATCTATACTTTATCGTAATGTACGTAACGGTTTGCGGTCCCTGATGGCGGCTTCTATTCTGTATATATATATTTTATTAATAGCCTAGATTGTGTCCCACTGCTGGGCAAAGGCTTCCCCTTTATCATTCCATTTGACCCTGTCCTCGGCGAGCTCTTGTGATTTTGGCTCGAATGTATCCAACTCGTCTTTCCACGGTTTGGATGCATATTTGGAGAGGAAATATTGAAATATTTAAACTGAATTAATAAATTAATTCTTTGATATTGAAAATTTAAATCACCATATAATTGGCTTCATCATACTTAATTTATAACAATCACATCCAACATCAAACATACCACACATTCTAGTTTGAACAAAAACTTTGGAACGCAAACTCTGATCTTACAAAAAATGGCGCGCGAGTTTCTACGGAATACTGGAAATCAATTAAAATATTGAATTGTTTTGATATATTTTCAATTATCAAATGGCACCTATTTATTCTTTATGATATGTTTTCTCTCTCTAACACTTTATTTTATCATTTTTTCATAGAATTAACACAGAAATATTTAATGAAAACCGACAAACAACGACCGTGATTTACTTTCGTGTCTAAAAACTTCGAATCACGCGCCGAATATGGCTTATTTTTAGATAATTGATAATTATTAATGTAGAGGTATCTTTTAATAAACTATATAACAACAATAAGAGAGTTAAAAATCAATATTTACATTTTTAAAAAATTCTGCGCACCACTCGTCGTTGTTCTTAAACAACACACGAGTTTGCCTGTTTTTTTTTTAAATATGCCTATTGCTAATGTCTTTTTGGCCAATGTTACATTAAAGGTACTTTATTCAAGCATTATATATATTTTTTTCATACGGTTTTTATAATATATTTTGAATTTAGGACGCTTTTTCATTACTAGTGTATTTTTCCTATAAAAATGACAGCTTACGTCAAAATTGGGGGTCGGGACGTTTGAATGATTAAAGGTCGGTTACAAACAAACATACAAGTCTGTGGGCCCAAGCATATATTCGTTTGACGCCGATTGTATACTACGTCTGTGACTACGTCCATGTTCTCTACATAAAATAAGAAATTTAATCTGTGGTGTGACGTTATTTGGTCCATCTGTCTGTGGAATTTAATTGACATATTATTCCTGTGATTATTCCTATGATCGATGGTGGATTGATTAGCAAAACTAATATTTTTTTCTTTATTTTTCACACTCCTGTTTCCAACACAGTAAGTAATATTCATAATAATGTATCGTAAAGCTTAGAATGGGTGTTCGTGTGATGTGGAGCTCGTCTGTTTACTGTCGCCTTCTTACCTCCCTTTTTGTTGTTTTATACGAACTTATGATCTTTTAATGTGTTTATTGTCTAAAAATCTTACAATCCTAAGTTATCTCAATTCTATGCCTTATTTTTTATATATTTTGTTATAATATCGTTATTACGTTGATAAATCCTTGGAATCATATGGCATTGGAAAACAAATGATTGTAAGTGGGATTTACTTTTCAGAAAATGACTCTTCCGTCATGAATATTTGCATAGATTTGCCATATACTTTATCAATCACGTCATTCCAATTACTTTTCCTACTCTACTACTAGGTTAATAATTATTTTAAGATGTCTGGTGGCCATAAACATCGTTATAAGAATGCGGGCCTGAGCGCGGATGAACTTCGTCGCCGGCGCGAGGAAGAAGGAGTCCAACTTAGGAAGCAAAAACGCGAACAACAACTTTTAAAAGGAGGAATGTCAACCTTCCAGCACCTAATGTTCCAGATATTGCACTACAGGTTTAGTAATATAATTAGCTATATTTATAAATGTACACTTATCCAAATGTTATTCTAGTGTAATTAATTGGCCTCTGTCAATATAATCAGTGTAGGTATTAATTATTTTCTACAATTTCAAATATAACTACACATTATTCTTGAAATATACATTCATCACATAGGAAATAATAGCTATCTTTATGAAAAAAAAGGATTTTTACATACACAAAATAGGTAATATTTAGTTATTCCCCTTTTTCTCAGCTTAGCTCTCTTAATCAAAATTTTTAATGTTATAAGATTTATAACATTTGTCATGAAAATTGTTTACCAAATATAGCCATAGCTATGTCATCCTAATTTGTAAATTGTGACTATCCATCCATCCATCCATCAGCCAAAGGAAGTCCACTGCTGAACATAGGCCTCCCCCAATGATTTCCACAGAGACCTGTTGGAGGCAGCCTGTGTCCAGCGACGTCCCGCGACCTTTACCAGGTCGTCGGACCATCTTGTTGGTGGACGTCCTACGCTGCGCTTTCCGCTACGCGGCCTCCATTCGAGTACTTTCCGACCCCATCGGTCATCAGATCTCCGCGCTATGTGCCCGGCCCATTGCCACTTCAACTTGCTAATCCGGTGGGCTATGTCGGTTATTTTAGTTCTCCTACGGATCTCCTCATTTCTGATTCGATCTCGTAGGGAAACCCCGAGCATAGCCCTCTCCATAGCTCGTTGAGTGACTTTGAGCTTCCTAATAAGGCCCATAGTGAGAGGCCACGTCTCGGTGCCGTAAGTCATCACTGGCAACACACAACTATCGAAGACTTTCGATTTAAGGCACTGAGGTATTTTGGACGAGAAGACGTCGCGTAGTTTCCCGAACGCTGCCCAACCGAGTTGGATTCGACGATTGACCTCTCTCTCGAAGTTGGACCTGCCTAACCGGACTACTTGTCCTAAATAGACATATTCGTCAACAACTTCAAGAGTCGAGCCCCCAACACCGATGGGGGCTCGACTGTTCTTCAAAAAAGGTGATAACACTTTGCTGAAGAATTACAGGCCCATCTCGCTCCTGAGCCATGTCTATAAGTTGTTTTCGAGGGTCATCACAAATCGTCTCGAACGCAGGTTTGATGACTTCCAGCCTCCCGAACAAGCCGGTTTCCGAAAAGGCTTTAGTACCATAGACCACATCCATACGCTTCGGCAAGTTATACAAAAAACCGAGGAATATAACTTGCCGCTTTGTTTAGCGTTTGTGGACTATGAGAAAGCCTTTGATTCGATCGAGACTTGGGTTGTGCTACAGTCTCTCCAGCGGTGCCATATCGACTATCGGTACATCGAAGTGTTGAAGTGTATATACAACAACGCCACCATGTCGGTCCGAGTACAAGATCAGAGTACGAAGGCTATTCCACTACAGAAAGGCGTGAGACAGGGAGATGTCATATCTCCGAAACTGTTCACTGCCGCGCTGGAAAATGCATTCAAGCTCTTGCAGTGGAAAGGATTCGGCATCAACATCAACGGCGAGTATATCACTCACCTTCGGTTTGCCGACGATATTGTAGTCTTGGCTGAATCGCTGGAAGACCTTAGCACTATGCTCGAAGACCTCAATCGAGTCTCCCAACAGGTGGGTCTTAAAATGAACATGGACAAAACGAAGATCATGTCGAATGTCCATGTTGTGCCCACCCCCAAATTGTGACTGTCTAACTATATTGCAAAATATATAAAAAAAAAACAATTTGTATATGCTCTACCAGATTGTTCTTAATTTTTGTAAGATTGTTATTTTTTATGTATCATTACTGATATATTTATTATGCTATCTAATTGGTGAACAGATATATCTATTATTGTAGACATTAAACTACAGACTTACACATTTACCTATTAACATTAGATATTGAAATTATTTATGAAATGTGTCATTACACATCCCAAAATTATATTAGAGGATATGGATATGAGGATATGCAAAATTATATTAGAGGATATGCTAGATTAGTGCATCCCACTGGATACTACTTGGATTCCCCTTTGATCACATTAAAATACTGTTCTATATGTTTCAGTTTACTTTGATATATATTGTGCACTTCAGTAGTTAACATATAATTTAACTGACTGCATTGCTCATAGTAAATGTACTACCCAAATATTATTTTACCTGAAACAGAGTTGGAATAAGATGTTTAATATAATAATATTTTATTGTGCTTGTTTTTAGGAGGACTTCAGCATTTCTCCTTCAGATGATATCACACCAGAAATGGTAGCAGCGCTTTATAGTGACAATCCAGAGGAACAAGTTGCAGCTACCCAAAAATTTCGTAAACTTCTTAGTCAAGAACCAAATCCACCAATTGAAGAAGTTATACGAACTGGAATAGTGCCTAAAGTTGTAGAATTCCTAACTAATCATTCTAATCCCACTCTGCAGGTAAGATTGTCTTTTTTTGTCAAACTTCACAGATATAATTTACGTAAATTACTAATGCGCCTCGCCGACATGATGGTGATGTCAAAAAGACGTATTTTCGAGCAAGTTACAATAAGTTGGCTCTACACAAGAGGACCCAAGCACAAGCGGAACATTACCATACTTAGCCATCATCCACCCATATCTGAATTATTTGGACTATAATAATAAAATGCTTTATTCAAGTAATAAAGGACTCTGTTTTGAATTAATATCAGTATATTAATACATGTAATTATCTTATGTTGATTACATTATAAAGGTATTATTTGTTAATATAAACTCATTTGCAAAAAAAAACGGGCACCTAAGCAATGAACCATTTCAAATGTTACTATTGGTTTGTTTGATAATTATAGGTAGTTTTACTTTCGTAAATTAATAAGCAACTTATCGTTTTCGTCAGTATATCATAAAATTTTGATAAAATTTATGGGTTTTAATGCTAAAGTTCACTAGTAGTGTATGCTCGCTAGTAATGCATATGCTCGTGAAGTAAAAGTTAACAAAGATTTTTGTTTGTTTTTTCTTTAATAAAGTAAAAGCAGATAAATGTTTAGTATCGAGTGTGACCCTCTCTAGCTTTTCAGCCATAGCAGTGATTTCTCACAGCTTGAATTCGTCTGGGTATGCTAGCGAGGATATCCCGGATACTTGCTTGCGGAATACGTTCCCACTCCGCGGTAATCACATTGTTCAGCTCTCTGATGGTCTGCGGAGCCGGTTGTACTGATCTCACGCGTCGTTTCAGAACGTCCCAGACATGCTCTATAGGATTGAGGTCGGGACTTCGAGCTGGCCAATCCAAACGACGAATGCCGACCTCTTGCACATACGCTTCCACATCGCCAGACCGGTGGGCGCGAGCGTTGTCGTCCATAAAAATTGAGTCTTCGCCTAAAGCGGCCAATGCGGGTTGTGCATGAGGAATTAGAACTTCCGTTATGTATCGATGTCCAGTCAGTGAGCCGTTTTCAATGAAGACTAACTCTGTACAATCCATTGAATTTATTCCTGCCCAAAACATAACAGAGCCCCCACCATAAGGTGTGATTTCTTCAAAACAAGCCTCTGCAAAGCGTTCTCCTCGTCTTCGTAGCACTCGCCGACGTCGATCTTCACCGAACAGAGATATCCTGGCTTCATCGGAGAACAATACCCTATTCCAGTCTTCTTGAGTCCATGACTCATAATTTCGAACAAACCTAAGCCTGGCAACTCGGTGCTCACGGAGTAACTTAGGGCCGCGGGCCGAGCGATGACTGCGTATATTGGCCGCAAGAAGCCTCCTCCTGACCGTCCATAGACTAATATGCACATTTCTTACTTCTTCGAGGTTTTTCTTAAGGTCCACATACGAAGACTTGCGATTTCTCAATGCGCGACTCACAAGAAAACGATCATCCCACGGTTGGGTACATGGTTTTCTTCCAGAACCAGGCCTTCTCTCGACGGAACCAGTGTCTTGATACCGCTGCCAGGTCCTTTGAACCGTTCGAGCGACTCTCACTTAGCCTCTGAGCCACGAAGCATTGGCTGCAACCCTCTTCGAGCAGCGCAATAATTTTGGTAGCTTTTACCACTTTCTCTAACATTATTGAGACAGCTAAACAGCAATAAATGAAGCTTTGACAATTAAGACATACATACATAAACTCTCGCCTTGTTCCCAGAAGGGGTAGCCAGAGGTGCGAGGGCACCCACATTTTCGCCTTGTATGTTCCGTCCTACAATGTGATAGGTGGCGAGCCTATCGCCATATTGGGCTCAAATTGCTGACTCTGGGCTGATACTGAATAGAAAAATTCAATATCAGTTTGCCCAACCCGGGATTCGAACCCGAGACCTCAGCTTTATAACCGTACCGTAGTACAACTACGCCACCGAGGCAGTCAATTAAAAATATGAAATAAATTCATAAAAATTGACTAAAAGTTATGAAAACCGATATTATCTTTTGGAACTTCGCACCAAAAATGTAGGATAAAAAGTGGTTTTCTGTAAAAACGAGCATCAAACGAAAATTTGAATTTAGAACGTACTGTTTTAAACACCACGGCATTTTTAAAACCGGCCAGTAACATGTACAAATGATTGAAATCATTTTGGTACCGTATTTTTTTAAAGAAGAATTAAAATCAAAACCGCCCGTTTTTTTTTGCAAATGAGTGTAGTATATAGTATGCCTATTAAATGAGTCATGATTGTTACGTTTCGATATTATTTGCTACTAGTGGCCCAGCCTGGCTTCGCTCGGGTACAGATAGTTTTTGATATCAGTCCATATGAGTCAGATATTTTGCTGTTTTTAATTAAACTTAACATGTTGACAACCCGTCCTGTACTCTTCTGGCCTATTTTATGCACCTTATATTTTATTCCATCCCATCTCCACTAAAATCATGCTATGGAGATATTATAAAACTGTTATTACTCTGAGGATATTTAATGAAAAAAAAGTTGTAAGGACAACATATGCACCGGATTATCTCTGCTATCAAAGTAATACCTTACCCTTAAATCCGACATCACGTGTATTTTTAGTACATATAAATTAATCTTAAATTTTTTGGAAAAATATCTTTTAATACGGGTATAAAGTATAACCCATTTTTATTCTGAAATTAAGGAACATGATATAATAAAAGAATCGTGTAATCATACGAAAAATATATTATGTAGCATTTTAATCAAATTTATGTATCTTAAAAAATATTACACGTGATATCTTACTAGACCCTTCCCTCCCCCCTTGTGATATTTCGTGATTTTTGTCCAACCCCTCCCCACCCCATTCAAGACTCACGTGATTAATGGACGTCCCCTTATTTTGCCATTATACACATACCAATCACTGTGGTTTACTACACAGTTTAATATTAATAACAACATTAAAGATGACCATGTCAAGTACCAATACAATTTCGATTTTATTTTTATTGCATTGAATGGCGAGACGAGCATGCCGTTCGCCTGGTGGTAAGCAATGCGACCGCTCATGAACAGTAGCAAAACCAAACAACACAACACCTTGAATTACGAAGCAATGCTTGGCATTCCACTGCGCTCGCCATCCTGAGATATACATCCTGAGATATATATTTACTGGTGGTAGGTCTCTCATATGTGAGAGGCCATCTGGGTAGGTACCACCCACAGATCACTCCCAATAGATACCTAATGCAAGGCAGCGGTAGCGCCCAACACATATAAGGTATCAGATAGATATAAACCGGCGCCAAATGTCGCGTCATCATTTGCGTCCAAGTAGTGAACCTGCACATGTCGTCGCACGTTAGCGAAAATTACATATTGGAAACATAATATTACAGTTAAAAATGATTTGTTCAATAAAATGGTGTGAAAAAAAACTCAAAAAATAAAGTATCCTAAAAAACGCAATAAGTTTTCATCAATAACTAATATTCTTTAAATTAATTTGGTCCCGAGCGAGCTCAATTTATACTGGTTAATGTATCAATGTCAAACAGTCGAGTTCGGATGTAGAATCAGCCGTCTCTTTTTCGCATAGCAATAACCGTAATAAGCCATCTTTTTTTTGGCGAAATCACGCGTTCTTCTAGTGTTTGACGCATGTTATAATAGGGATGTTGCGGATTTCGATTTTTTCACATCCGCGGATGCGGATGCGGATGCGGATTTTCAAAGGCTCACATCCGCGGATGCGGATGCGGATGCGGATGTTTAACATCTTATATAAATATAGTATATGAATGAATATTGAAATTACACTATTACGGATTTTATTGCTTAATTTATCGATTTATCTATGTAAATTTTTATATTTTTTAACTTTCCGATATTTGGATTACTTTAAAGGATTCATGGTCACAGGGCGGAATTTAATTACCCGTAATTTACAATTATTAAATGAAAAAGTTTATTTAAAACGTTAAGCTGTTTTTGCATTTCAGTCTACGCAGAAGAAGCTAACTGTGTCTGGATGTCGGGCAGTTGGTCTTTTGGGTTCCGATATAATTAAGTGTAGAATTCGATCCCATGCTTGTGCAAGGTTTTAGCCATCTTCTCTATTGATAATTAAATACATTACCTTCGTTTTGAGTAGCCCCAAGAGCTCGGAAAAGAACACCGTTTCATTTATTAAGTATAACGCCGGTCCGCCTTTTCTGATAACAAGGCGTTTAGGAAGAGGTCGGTAAATTAAACCCACGCTGCAAATAATTGTTCGCTAGGATTACTACTTAGTGGAGTGGATAAAAATATTTGTGCTATCGATAAACACCACTTAAGAGGATTTTCATCAACATAGACTCTTTTTTTATTGGGGTAAGAAGACATTTTTTTGGAATACAGCTTCAGTGCTACCATTTTCTGGTATTTCTCGACTCTCATTTTCACTAGAAGAATCTATTATCATAGCAACAACAAACGGGTCGGATCATGTCACTATTTATTTCGCTCCCATTGGTCAATGTCACGTCCGAATAGCGTTGCCAGGTTTAGTTTTTGAAAATTTGGGACAGGACATTCAAATATAAGCGGGATTTTGAGTTCTTCAGCGGGACGCCTATTAAAGAAGAGAAAATTATATTTTTTTGCTTTCACAAATTATTACTCTCCCTCTTTCTAGCAGCATATACTTATTACATAGAAAAACATCGCGTCCTTGGAGGCTCTCAAAGACAATAGCCGTTTTTGGTTATTAGTATAATAATGAAAATTCAGCTCAATCAGACCAAGTACAATATCTCTCGAGGCAGCAATTCATAAGGCGCCATGGTTTCATAGCATGCATACATACATAAACTCACGCCTTTTTACCAGAAGGGATAGGCAGAGGTTTCTTACCTTACTCCAAATATTTCAAAAATTTACACAAAACGATTTTAATTTTTCCTCTAGTGTTTACTATGGCTGTACATCAAGTTATTCTTTAAATTCTCAGACTAAAACTATTCGATTTACCAGAGCGATCTTTATCGCCAAGATGAACATTTATATTTTCTGACACGTTTTTGCACATGAATTTTGACAAATTATGGTCGCTATAATGCTCGAAGAGAATTATGTGAAGTTAAGATGCGTTTTTCTTTTGAATTACATCTACATGTAAATGTAAAAAAATCGCCAGTAATACTCTCTAAGCCGTATGAAAGTTGAAATTGTTACTAAGGAATTTTCATTGGAGCTAGCTAATATTCACTAAGACATAAGGTCACTAACAGTATTTCCTTGCACATGTTTTACCATCTAAAATAAGAAAGGAATTCGTGAACAAACCGCAAGAACTTATTCAAACTTATATTTTTTTTAAATCAGCCTATCGAATCTACTTTAGAATCGAAATAGATACTAAGTAGGTAAATAATTGTAGGAAACGCGAAATACAGTACGGATTATAAATAAAAGTGTGTAAGATTTCGTTTTTTATTCGTTCTGAGAACGGTGGTCAAAAAGCGGGACATTTAGCGTCTGCCGAAGGTTCAATCGGGACACATTACCAAACCTCTGAAAAGCAGGACGTCCTGCGTAAAGCGGGACACCTGGCAACACTACTTCCGAACGGCACGCGCCATTAGCCGGCACCGCCAAATTTCTGTCTTGTCTCATTTTGTATTACATCCGCATCCGCATAAAACATCCGCATCGATTATTGCGGATGCGGATGCGGATGCAGATGTCCAAATTTATGCGGAAGTTCCGCATTTGCGGATGCGGATGCGAATATTCGCAACATCCCTGGTTTATAATATAATTCCCAGAAATATCGATATTGTAAAACAATAATGTAAATTAATTTTATTAAATGACAATGTCACAAAATATATATTGATTTAAATAAAAATTGCAAATTACCATAATTACGTTATTTTATGTAATTTGAAATATTTAATTTGTTAACAAGGTACTTTTACAATATTTTTTATTTATTTTTATCTTTGGCGTAACTAAATATACGTTTTCAAATATAATGGGAGGGTATTTATCATAAGTTTTAGTATACTAAGTATATTGAGAATCAGTAGCACAAGCTATTTTAATCAGTAGCACTAATTTTAACATACGTTGTATATATCGTCTCAAAAACATTCATTGTTCGTCAAGTGGGTTTCATCGTCACTTGTCGATATTACATTTACTACAGCCGCCGTCAGAATTCAAGAAACGGAATAAGTTATTGTAGCCCTTTAGGGCATGAGGTTTAGTTATTTACTATTTGATATTTTTATCTAATCTTTTATATAAACAGTGTAAGGGATGAATATAAATGCAAGACTTTTTCTTGGTTTTATTGGCGATAGTAATAGTGATTACAAAAAATTATAAGTAACGTGTTAACACTCTGGGAGAACGGTGTGGACTGTTTGTAGTAGTTCGGCGTGCGCAAGCTCGTGACTTATCAATGAAACTGTTGAACCGTCGTCTAAAAGCGCCGTTGTGTTCACCACACCCTTAGGACCGTGAATGTTGATGGATACAGTTTTCAAAGTACTTTGCAGTGCGTCAAATTGATATTTGTCACTGTTGCATCTTCGGTCACGTCTGTGATATTCACGCTGTTTTGTGGCAGAGAGTTTTTTCCAAATGGGTGAATGTAACAAGCAATGGTGCGGTCTTCCACAGTTATCTATATCGCACGCGGTAGCTGGACATGTATCTCGATCGTGGCGCGATAGCAGGCACTTGTAGCAAATGTTATGACTCTTAACGTAGCGCCAGCGCTCGATGCGTCGTGATCTTTTGAAACGTTTGCAGTCAGTTAATTTATGTTCTGATAAGTGGCAGTATGAACACTTTGAGTGAGTGGCTTCCGTAGTTACTAGTACCGAGTTGTTCGCACGGTTATAGTTGTTGTTTTGTAGTAGTCACTTCGGGCACTTATCATGTTAATATTTGCCGTTGTAGATATTTTCACTGCTTCTTCATTTAGAAAATCTGCTAAAATTTCCATGCGCGATTTCTTCCCCTCAGTGATCAAAGGAAAACTGTAGTCTGACCACTTTGCTATGAGGACTGCAGGTAATTTTGTCAGTATTATTGACACAATATTAACTCCCTGTAGATACTCGTCGCGTTTCACAGCTTTTACAGCAAATATTAAGTTCTGTATTTTTATGGAAAATGTTACGATATCCTTGTGATAATCTTGAGTCATTGGATATAACTTCTTAATGTCTTGTATTATTTTTGAGATAATGACGTCGGCATTTCCAAATCGTAGCTCCAAAGTTGCCATTATTTTATCCGGATCGGTGGCACTAATTAATAGAGTTGCCACGGCGTCTTTGGCGGGTCCACGAAGACATTTGCGTATTCTCCAGAGATTTTCTTTTGTACTAAAGTTGCACACTTCCGTCGATTCTTCGTACGCATACTTGAATTGCAGCCATTCCATCGGGTCACCGGAGAATATTGGTAGGTCTCGCGGCGTGCTTATACGGCTCAATAATTTTGACGTAGTGTTTACTGACGTGGCGGCAAGGTCCTTAAGTGCGCTAGCTAGCATCTGAACTGTTCCATCTGAAGTACCTGGATGACACAGCTCATGTCGGTCGCAATTTTGTCGCCTTTTTGTAGACGTAACGTTAGCAGGGTTGGCGGTAAGATCCTTAAGTGCGGCATCTGATTCCTGAACTGGAACACAAGTATCAGGGTTTAAAGTCCCTGATTCGCACAGCTTGACCTCTTGGCGACCTTTGTCGTGGGCGGGCTGCAAATGCTCCAGTTCCGGTTGGCTGCTATCTAACCACCTCTCCACTTCACTATGCGTCTTTTCATATTGATGTTCACTAGTTTGTTCTTGAAAATCAGCTATTTCTATTGCTAATTTTTTGTCGACCAGCTCCATTTGTATTCTTGCCTTTTCTTCTGCGGCACGTAATTTCAGCAAAGCTATTTGAGATCGCGTGGATGAAGATGTTTTCTTGGATATACAACTTTCAGCTCTAGTTGTTCCGCGTACCTGAAGTGGCTGTTGTTCGGCCTTTACGCTTCCAGTTTCGTTCATTTTTGCTTGCGAAGTTGGCTTCTGTGGTGAGTTCTGCTGGCTAGTCGATGCTTCGTCTTTGCAGTTATTTTCGCATTCCTTACGCGCGCTATTTCGCGTAATAACCATTAATGTTGCTGGTGGTATGCAGCGTATTCAATCCGGCTCGAAGGACCAATTTGTAAGGGTTGAATATAAATGCAAGACTTTTTCTTGGTTTTATTAGCAATAGTAATAGTGATTACAAAAAATTATAAGTAACGTGTTAACTCTCTGGGAGAACGGTGTGGACTGTTTGTAGTAGTTCGGCGTGCGGCTGGCTCGGCGTAACGGACCCCGCACGGTTCCTTCGCGGCGCTCCCGGTGTCAAGTGGCGCCGATCCCCGACGCGGCACCCCCTTAGTCATCCATATGGGTTTTATCATTCTGTCGCTAACAAACACTTAATTTGGGTATTTCACCATTACGGTATACAAAAATACACGGTGAATAATAGAAATAAAACCGTTACATACTAAAGTATAAATCTTAATCCTATTTTATTCGTAGTTAGCGGTTGCCGGTTGGTATAATTTATCAGATCAGTCGGACTATCGAAACATTTTTTTATTTATCGACTTTTGCCTCATCTCTCCAGTGAAGTCCACGTGACCGCGCTGCAACCCGCCCACCCCCCGCGCAGGTCCCTTCGTTGGCGTTTTCGGTTCAAAACAAAACTATCGTAATGCGGTATCTATTGGAAGTGATCTGTGGTACCACCGCAATGTCTATTTCTCCCGTGAAACAACACTGCGTAAATGCACTGTTGTGTTTCGGATTGAAGGACATTGTAGCCAGAGTAACTACTGGACATATTGAGACTTAACATCTTATGTCTCAGGATGGCGAGCGCAGTGGAATGTTGCTACTGTTTATGAGCGGTCGTATCGCTTACCATCAGGCGAACGGCTTGCTCGTCTCGTCATTCATTGCAATAAAAAAAAAAACATGTTAAGTCTCAATATGTCCAGTAGTTACTCTGGCTACGACTTACTTCATGATATAGTATTTCACAATTTTCAAGATACTTTTAATGTTCAAGTGTTTTGATTATTTCATGAATCATAGCTAAGAATCACTTTGACTAAATAAGGTAAGTATCAGATAACATCCATTAGATCAGCCAATCTCTGCTACATTTTGGGATCGACATGAATATATTTTTTGTACATTGATACTAATATATAAAGCCGAAGATGTTTGCTAATCTCAGGAACTACTGGTTCGATTTTATTGCTTTTTGAGATTTCTTTGCGTGTGCTGTGTAAACGGTTGAAGTTACGCGACAATCATGTATGACGAGAATGTTTCTCTTAAAAAGGTCTAACGGGTCTGGACAGGATATAATAGTTGTTTTGTTATAAACCATTTAGTACACGAAATAATATGATGTTGACTACAGTAAAAAAGTGTCTGTACCCGCACGGAACCGGGCCGGGCCGCTAGTACATACATAATCGTCACCCCTCTATCCCTATGACAGCGACTATAGATCGCCATTTTGCTCTATCCTGACATATTACTGTCGTTTCATCCACCTTCATCAACGTCTTCATGTATTCTCGTCGGTTCAGAGTACTTATGATCTGACGCTTGTTGAGGGTACCATCGATTTGGTTGGAAGGACCTATTGACGCATGAAAGGCAGAAAGATGTATACTTCGGTCTTCAAGATGTATCTTCCACAATTTCTTATATTACTAATCTTTAATGAACGTTTCCCAAGAAGTAAGATTTTTTAGTTAGGTCTCTATAATTCTAAAGGTGCGATACATTATCAACTATAAATAATATGTATGTAGATTCGGTAGAGCTCGACCTCACCGTACCTACAACACCCAGGGTGTTGTATATAGAGACCTAACCAAAAAATCTTATTTCTTGGGCGTTTCCCAAGTAATAAGATTTTTTCATTAAAGATTTGTAATATAAATCTTGCTGTCTTTCATACGTCAATAGGTCCTTCTTTAATAACGAGCCGATAGGTCATTTTGAGCCAATATATGATTAAAAGCCAAAATCGATGTTTTTTTTGGATTAGGTCACTAATTGTAAAGGCGCGATATCGTAAGGTATTGACATTCACGGCTGGTATCGGTTGCAGTTCGAGGCGGCATGGGCTCTAACGAACATAGCGTCCGGCTCGTCGGAGCAGACGCGCGTGGTGGTGGAGTGCGGCGCGGTGGGCGTGCTGGTGGGGCTGGTGGCGGGCGGCGCGGGCGACAACGTGCGCGAGCAGGCCGTGTGGGCGCTCGGTAACATCGCGGGCGACTCGCCGCGGTGCCGGGACACTGTTCTTGCGGCTGGCATATTACCACCGTTACTAGAGTTTGTATATTCTTATTAATATTTTTATTATGCAATTTCAATTGCCCATTAAGTAAGAAAAGATTCGTCATGATTTTTAAAAATAATAAAAATATTTATTAGAATTTTTATAATGAGGACTATTTTTTTCAGCATATTAAACAAATATACAAGGCTGTCAATGACGAAGAACGCCGTTTGGACATTGTCAAATCTGTGTAGGGGTAAAAACCCGCCGACGACTTTGAATCAGTTGCACCAGGCAAGTTTTTTACTAGGTACCATTCAATTTATACAACACGTCACGTTCACCAAAAAGTATTACTGAAAAATTAATTTTGCATTTATAACTTGACAGGTATTCCAGTTTTAGCAAGGCTTTTACATCACACCGATGCAGATGTGCTGAGCGACGCTTGTTGGGCTCTCTCTTATTTATCCGACGGACCAAACGAAAAGATTCAAGCAGTCATTGACGCTGGAGTATGCAGAAGACTAGTTGAATTGTTAATGTAAGTCATTCTAGTTAAATGTGATGATTTATAATGCGCTTCCAAACGCTGGTGGCCATCACGGCCAAAAAAACTTGGGAAAAGCGTCGCTGATACTACGTTTTCGTTGGTCCCTTTAGTCTAAGCTTAATGATAATTTATATTGGTGTTTGGCGGTAGAAGTAAACAATGCGGAGCTACCCAAGCGACAGACATATATGAGAGGACATACCACCAGTGCGTTGCGGTGTTATTTATGTGCACTAGTAACGGAAATTATTGATATTTCAAAGTAACAACACCACCTTGTTATTTTTGAAGCTTTAGCATGCTCTATATTTCTGCTATTGCTAGTTGCCTCTTACAGAATTTGTAAACAAAAAACTGACAAATTATATGCATTTTTCACATCTAAAATTACACACACAACATTGACTGTTCAGTTTCTTTTTTATTTGGATTCGTAATAAAATACTCACTCCTTCATAGATTACATGAGATCGTATAAAATACTATCCGATCGGCTTTGTGAATTGCAACCGCAAATAGCAATATTTCGCTCATTTAAGAGCGTATACACCTTGCGCGCAAAGTCAACTATAGGTATTTCTTCGTTAATTTCACGCACACATAAGCGACCAAAGCTGTGTGCGTAGAGCTGCCGCGTCGGCTCGCTATACAATCGGCTCAAACAACTTTGATCCGTGCGCTTCAAATATTCAATTGAAATGTAACTGTAATATAATATCATAAAAATATTTTATTTGCATTATAAGTAGACAAATATTACTGTGCAAGCAAAGAATAATACAAATTTTGGATACTAATCATATTTTCGTTATTATTACATTGTTAAGTTGCATTCAAATCAGTGTTCAATCAGTATACACTACGGACGTTTTATTAATCATTTCGTGTTCGAACACATAAATAGTGTTAGGGGCCTTACAACCCCTTACAGTTACGAAATATATTTAATTTTATATTACAATACATAACATAATTTAGCCTCGGAATTACATCCCATTATATTACTTGAAACATAATTTATACTCACTACAAATCATTGTAGGTAATAAAAATAATTAAATATTTTACTACCAAAGTACTAAGATGTGGTAATCGCATTCCGCGCGTGGCTATTTTTACTACGCGCGGCATAATCGACTGCAGCCAGGCCGGAGCGAAGAGCGATACGTCCTCCCTCTAGAAGGCCTTGCGGCGGTCTAATTTGATCCACGTCGGACAGCGTGTTTTATAGTGGTTTTTAAATATTTGTAGAAAACATGAAAACTAATTTTGTTGAAATATAAAAATGGTAATTTATTGATAAGATGTTCTTCTATTGTAATATGCAATTGCTATAAAAAATTATGTACGATAAGTTGGTGAAAAAAAAATATGTTCTTGACGAGAGCTTTCTGAATAATTTCGCATTGTTTAAATTTTTATTTTTCAGGAACTAAACACAAAAAGATTATTTTTCTCAGCAAAATCCCTCCATAAGGGTCTTATTAGTCTGATAATATTTTTATTTTCATCTTATATTTAGTGGTTTCGGATATCTTAAGCTTCTAAATTTCCATTTAAAGCCTAAATAACGAAACTTGTGTTCAGTAATCCGTATAGTACTCACAAATTATCCATCAATCTATAATGTTTTCCAGCAAAATCCCTAGATGACAACCTTTTCTAAAATTAGTAATAATTATTTTTCTTTAAATTGTTTATTGGTGGCTATTAACTCATTTGAAAAGTCCTGTTTTAAGCCAAAAAGCGCGTGCAGGGTATAAACGCTCTTAAATAACTTGTGAAATGTTATTTTTATTTTTTTATTGGAAAGAAGTTCCTTATCGCGTGGTGTGAAAGTTGGCTAGACGGAAAAAATCTCACGAAAAGTTGTAACGACACTTTAAAACATTTGACAAACGTTTTTATTTCTTTATTTGAAAATGATGTCATACATTTTATTTAACTTTAATAGAGGCAATAAAATATCCAAATAGATATTAATATGTTAAAGGCTATAGTAAAAACTAAGAATACGCTGAAGCCTAAAATTAAGTGGGAAACGTTGCGACAATTTCTAATTTTCATCAAATGTCATAAATCAAATTGGCATAAAAGAAACATAAATTGCATAAATATGTGAATAAAACATAATGATGGTGATACCCGAATGATTCGTCTGATGGTGACATATAATTAAAATTACATAATAAAACCGTAGTACATTGATTTTCGATCCTCCTTAATAAATTTATTATTATTTACAATTTTAGTTTGTTATCCTGCTGTCAATCATCAACCCTAGATTTGACTATGTATATTTGCCAATTATTATTAAAATTGAGCCTACTGATTAAGTTTATACAACAAACAAATGTAACACTACATTATATTTGCTAATAATAAAAAAATATATTATAACTTAAAAAAAATGTATTACAATTCCTTCACTAATTAATCGAAAGGAACTTCGTTCCATCCCGGTGTCCCTTGACACCACTCAACTTTTTTTTATTTTATTATCGACTTCACTTGCTATTTGAGATTGCTATTGCTATTTGTGCGAACACTAATGTGCAGTGTAGAGTTTGGAAAGCATATGACATTGAGATAAAATACTAGAGGGGACACTGCAAACAAAATGTTTGTAACAAAATGAAGGGTACCTTCTATTTCTGTCTCTGTCACGCCTACAATGTAACATTATCTTCCCTCTCGCTTCACTGTGTACCCGTGTGCACGCACCATACGCAGAGATTTGGTTCCCGATGTCCGCTCTAGTATAATACCTCAACGGTTTGCGGTATTATTGTGGTGCAGGCACAACAAGTGCACGGTGGTGTCGGCGGCGCTGCGCGCGGTGGGCAACATCGTGACGGGCAACGACGCGCAGACGCAGGCCGTGCTCAACTGCAACCCGCTGCCCAACCTGCGCGCGCTGCTGCGCTCCACCACCGAGGCGCTGCGCAAGGAGGCCTGCTGGACGCTGTCCAACATCACCGCGGGCAACGCGCAGCAGATACAGGTCACTAACACATTACTTAGGTTAACGCGAATGTTACTCATTGAAATAAAACTATTATTTACGGATTTTATCGCGGGTTTGATTTAATTTTTACATTTTTGACTTCCCGACGTTTCGATTACTTCACTTTTACTTGTAAAGTAATCGAAACGTCGGGAAGTCTTATTTCAATGACTAACACATTTTGCCTCTTTTGTAACCACCCTTCTTTGTAGCTTTTTTTTCACCCTAGTCCATCTAATGGTTGTCTGCAAGAAATCACGATGAGCGATAAGACCGCCAATTGTCACCTATATTTTTTTTTTTAATTTCTTTTAATGACGATACGAGCAAGCCGTTCGCCTGATGGTAAGCGATACAACCGCTCATAAACAGTAGCAACATTCCACTGCGCTCGCCATCCTGAGACATAAGATGTTAAGTCTCAATATGTCCAGTAGTTACTCTAGCTACAATGTCCTTCAATCCGAAACACAACAGTGCATTTACGCAGTGTTGTTTCACGGGAGAAATAGACATTGCGGTGGTACCTACCCAGATGGCCTCTCACATATGAGAGACCTACCACCAGTAAACACGTGTTGTCATATTATTTTATTTATTACTGTATGTGGTGTACAATAAGGAATTTATGAATAAAAATAAATTAAGAAAGAAGAAAGAAATATTTATTGTTATAACAATAACAAAAAATAAATTACGAAAAATAAAAACACAAAGAATACTAAAAAAAAAAAACTAATTACAGTAAGAAAAGAACAGGTACTCCTTCTTTATTTGTTTAATGTTTGTGCGGCTCATAAATGTTTCTTTCGTTTCTGCGTGTTTGTCAGACTGAAAAGTTTGACGGTGGGGCAAAGAAGTAATTAGCAAACTTTTTGGTTCGCGCCAAGATGGTTTTAACTATCAAGCTATGGAAACGGAGAAAAGGATCAAATTAAACAATTCTTCAGAGTATTCGTTGTGATTCAAACGGTACAATACGCTTAGATACATCCCTCCGCAACTGCAGCGACTCGTAAGTTGATTGTAACATCTCCAACATCCAGATGTTACGAGCAAGTGCCTACTGGGCGATCTGTCACGCAATGCGAACAGTATTCCATATGCGGCCGAACCACCTGGACCCATACATAGTGGGTTCAATCCCCGAATGCGATTATTCAAAAATCTTTAAATCCAGTTCTAATTGTTGTCAAAATCAAAATTATGTCTTCTTTCAGAATAATTGTCTATTTACAATGTTTATGGCATGTAGGCATCGGCGTGGGACGACCGGGGGGGTTACTCTATATTCTGATACGACGATGAATATTCGACGAACATCGTATTCGAACAGCGAATATGCCTAAATACATTACAAATGTTGGAATCCTTTATGGTACGTTAAAGCCATAGACTAAGTTCAGAGTGAATGATAAGTTTCATAGAGAATAGTATTAATTTTTAGATGTGGAACTGTTTTCCACTGTTGACTGGTAGAAAATGCCGACGGCATTAAGTCCGCCTGTACATATTGTATAAAGTTTAAAAATAATAAAATAAAATAAATTTATCTCTTAGTGGGCGTTGAACGTCGGAACATTCGAAGTTCGTATCAGAGTATAGAGTAACCCTCCTGTAGTACGGAATTTGCCTCAATAAACCAGTAAGATGAATTGACTTATATCAACTTTCCTTTAATATTTAAACATATATAACCCCAAGTAATGAAACGAACATGTTTCCTTACCAAGCTTATTTAATTCATGTTACAAATACGATTTGGCACCATATTGATTGCTTTTTGTATATGTAGATCATTTCCTACTTTAAATAAATCTAATTCCTTTGGTTTAGAAGCAAAATGTTGCTCTGTTTTGAAATCGTTTAAAAACAAAATCATGGAGTTACAGCTAAATGTTATTTACTTTTGAAATATTTTCTCTAAAATATTTCCATTTGCCCCGCAATTTCATTTAACCCCCTTTTATGGTACCTGTGCAAGAGGAATATAATAAAACACTTTTTCTTGATTCTTTCAGGCAGTAATAGACGCAAACATATTTCCAGCATTAATTGAAATTTTGAGGCAAGCTGAATTTAAAACGAGGAAAGAAGCGGCTTGGGCTATTACGAACGCTACGAGTGGTGGAACTCACGCCCAAATTAGGTAAAATTCATTTTCATATAGCTACTGACTATTTACGAGCGTTTATTACCCTTTGCGCGCTTTTTGGCTAAAAAACAGGACTTTTCAAATGTGTTCATAGCCACCAATAAACAATTTCAAGGAAAAATAATTAGTACTAATTTTAGAAAAGGTTGTCATCTAGGGATTTTGGTGGAAAACATTATAGATTGATGGATAATTTGTGAGTACTATAAGGATTACTGAACACTATTTCGTTATTAAGGCTTTAAGTGGCAATTTAGAAGCTTAAGATATCCGAAATCACTAAATATAGATGAAAATAAAAATATTATCCGACTAATAAGACCCTTATGGAGGGATTTTGGTGAGAAAAATAATCTTTTTATGTTTAGTTCCTGAAAAATAAAAATTTAAACAATGCGAAATTATTCAGAAACTCTCGTCAAGAACATATTTTTTTTCACCAACTTATCGTACATAATTTTTTATAGCAATTGCATATTATAATAGAAGAACATCTTATCAATAAATTGCCATTTTTATATTTCAATAAAATTAGTTTTCATGTTTTCTACATATATTTTAAAAACCACTATAAAACACGCTGTCCGCCGTGCATCAAATCAGACCGCCGCAAGGCCTTCTAGAGGGAGGATTTTTGCCGTGCGTCGTAAAAATAGCCACGCGCGGACTGCGATTGCCATGTCTTAGTACTTTGGTAGTAAAACATGTTTTTTTCTTTTATTACCTACAATGATTTTGTAGTGAGTATAAATTATGTTTCAGATATATTATAATGGGATGTAATTCCAAGGCTAAATTATGTTATGTATTGTAATATAAAATTAAATATATTTCGTAATTGTAAGGGGTTGTAAGGCCCCTAACACTATTTATGTGTTCGAACACGAAATGATTAATAAAACGTCCGTGGTGTCTACTGATTGAATACTGATTTGAATGCAACTTAAGAGCGTATACACCTTGCGCGCAAAGTCAACTATAGGTATTTCTTCGTTAATTTCACGCACACATAAGCAACCAAAGCTGTGTGCGTAGAGCTGCCGCGTCGGCTCGCTATACAATCGGCTCAAACAACTTTGATCCGTGCGCTTCAAATATTCAATTGAAATGTAACTGTAATATAATATCATAAAAATATTTTATTTGCATTATAAGTAGACAAATATTACTGTGCAAGCAAAGAATAATACAAATTTTGGATACTAATCATATTTTCATTATTATTACATTGTTAAGTTGCATTCAAATCAGTGTTCAATCAGTATACACTACGGACGTTTTATTAATCACTTCGTGTTCGAACACATAAATAGTGTTAGGGGCCTTACAACCCCCTTACAATTACGAAATATATTTAATTTTATATTACAATACATAACGTAATTAGCCTCGGAATTACATCCCATTATATTACCTGAAACATAATTTATACTCACTACAAAATCATTGTAGGTAATAAAAATAATTAAATATTTTACTACCAAAGTACTAAGATGTGGTAATCGCATTCCGCGCATGGCTATTTTTACTACGCGCGGCATAATCGACTGCAGCCAGGCCGGAGCGACGAGCGATACGTCCTCCCTCTAGAAGGCCTTGCGGCGGTCTGATTTGATCCACGTCGGACAACGTGTTTTATAGTGGTTTTTAAAATATTTGTAGAAAACATGAAAACTAATTTTGTTGAAATATAAAAATGGTAATTTATTGATAAGATGTTCTTCTATTGTAATATGCAATTGCTATAAAAATTATGTACGATAAGTTGGTGAAAAAAAATATGTTCTTGACGAGAGTTTCTGAATAATTTCGCATTGTTTAAATTTTTATTTTTCAGGAACTAAACACAAAAAGATTATTTTTCTCAGCAAAATCCCTCCATAAGGGTCTTATTAGTCTGATGATATTTTTATTTTCATCTTATATTTAGTGGTTTCGGATATCTTAAGCTTCTAAATTGCCATTTAAAGCCTAAATAACGAAACTTGTGTTCAGTAATCCGTATAGTACTCACAAATTATCCATCAATCTATAATGTTTTCCACCAAAATCCCTAGATGACAACCTTTTCTAAAATTAGTAATAATTATTTTTCCTTTAAATTGTTTATTGGTGGCTATTAACTCATTTGAAAAGTCCTGTTTTTAAGCCAAAAAGCGCGTGCAGGGTATAAACGCTCTTAACAATGCAATAATAACGAAAATATGATTAGTATCCAAAATTTGTATTATTCTTTGCTTGCACAGTAATATTTGTCTACTTATAATGCAAATAAAATATTTTATGATATATTACAGTTACATTTCAATTGAATATTTGAAGCGCACGGATCAAAGTTGTTTGAGCCGATTGTATAGCGAGCCGACGCGGCAGCTCTACGCACACAGCTTTGGTCGCTTATGTGTGCGTGAAATTAACGAAGAAATACCTGTAGTTGACTTTGCGCGCAAGGTGTAAAACGCTCTTAATGTTTTCTAAATACTAAACAAGGTTATTTGTAGGTATCTCGTTGAACAAGGCTGCATACCACCCTTATGTGACTTATTGACGCTTACTGACGCCAAGACAGTGCAAGTTGCACTCAATGGATTAGACAATATATTAAAATCTGGATTGCAATCGGACCAGCGGGACAACCCCTATGCAGTACTCATTGAAGAATGCTTTGGTAATAATTTGCTTATTTTTCTATTATCTCCCTTATTCAGCTTACTTTGATAAAAAAAATATTATTTATAGAGGTGTTTAGTCTATCGCATTGTTTTTATTTATGGTAGAAAGTTGACTAGGTCCTAGAATATACTGGCCTGGGTGATATTGATAATTATCGATATGATATGGTATTTAATTCAATTCACATATTACGAACCAGCCGAGGTAACATTGTACCAAGTCTGAAAAAAAAATTGCCTGGTAGTTTGGTCCAAAATCGCGATTTTAGTTCTCAAAAGTTTTGCCCGTTTATTACCAATGTACCGGACGTATCTATACAGGGTGGCCAAAAATCGTGAAAACAAAATCAAGATTTTGTCAATAAACAACTTCTGGGGCGAATTACAACATGAAAGTTAAATTACCATACCATGTGTAAATATCACCCATATTAAATGGTTTGTGTTAATATTGATTTCGTTTGGAACAAGTTTTCGATTCTTTTAGAGAAACTAAATTGTCATAAAGATTTCTATTTTATAAACTTCCCTCTATCATCGTAACATGATACAAAAAAAAAATCCAAAGTGCTTTTTTATATAGCTGTAGGTACTATTGTTTTTAAAGTTTCTAGTCGTATATTGCTACTTGTATAATTTAATATTCTTTTAATTTTTAGGTTTGGACAAAATAGAGTTCCTGCAAGCACATGAAAATTTAGATATATATCAGAAATCATTTGAAATAATCGAAAACTACTTTGGGTCTGAGGAAGAGGACGGTAGATTAGCGCCCGCGGTTTCCTCCACCACGGATCAGTATCAATTCAGTGCCGACCAGTCTGTGCCAATGGCGGCTTCCAGTTTTAATGTACACTTATAGTAATTATATGCTTTATAACGACGCTCACTGTGCAGTAAGTATTTAGTTTGACCATGAAAAATATGTTATTTTCTCATAGCTCAAATTTGTATCATTTTAAAGACTTTGGGTCGACTCTCATCTATATTTTACTAAATGAATTATAAAGTAAGATCTTACTTTAAGAAATATGTAATGTATTGTTTTATTTAAAGTTGTACGCACAATGTATTATATACATATTACATATAGATTAATTAACTATGTATCTTTCCACAGCGTAATTAACTAACATACATATGAACAAAAAAATAAAAAACATAAAATAATGGTTAAATAGTTCATCATCAACAGATGGAAGTAATAAACATATTAAGTCATTATACATTAAACTTTGATAAACTAGTGTGCTTTATATTTGTTTTATTTTCAGATATCTATTTATGCAGATGTGAACAGATATTTGATATCTACTTCCCATGCAATTTAGTTTATCGAATAAACAATTGACCTGATACCCTTGTGTAAATTATATTTTGCACTACTTATTTATAGGCGAAGTTATTGATTTGTCTTAACAGAGGTTTGCCTTTTTAATTTATTTTTCCTATTGTATATAACAGCATCTAGTTCATTCATTTTGTAGCAAATGTTATATATTATTTTATTGGCTTTTCATGCCAGCCTTTGTTACTAAAATACTTGTATATTGTTATGTGAAAAAGTATCCTTTCGTAATATATTGCAGATTGGTACCAGTTTTATTTTTTTATTTTGCCTCTTCTCTATTCACTATTCACTATAATCACTCTAAGATATTGTTCATTGTTATTGTGTTTGTGTTATTCATGTAATATAGATACTAGGATGTATCAAATGTATTCAAGTGATACAGGTATCTAATAAATAATATAAGACATCGGTCAAGTTATTCGATTGTATTGATTGATCGGCGTAACTGCATACATTCAGCCCCATTTGCGCTACTTGAATGACTGCTTGTAATTATGTAGCTGCCAAAGTGTGCTGTTGCCGCTGTAATGTTTCTGATACGTATGGCGCTAGGTAACTGAAGCGATTAGGAATAAATATACCATATCGACGGCTGCAAACTGCAAAGTAAAAAGCTATCTGCAATTTGGCGATTTTCTGATATTATTGCATTAACTAACTTAAAATATTGAGTTCTTTACTTATAATATTACAATTTTGTGTGTAAGGATGTATGGATGTTTATTCCTCTTTCACGCAAAAACGGCACGATCGATTTTGATGAAATTTGGTATAGGGATAGCTGATACCCTGGATAACCACATCGGCTAAGTTTTATCCGGATAAAATACCCTGTTCGCGTAGGATGAAATAACAGGAATTCAAATATAAATATTTGCTAAATGCTAATCTTTCATATTCGAATGGGTGGCACGGAGGACAGAAGGGCATGCTTTTCATCGAGACCTAATTTTCACTATAATTTTTCAGAAATGTTTATCTAAGTAATCATTTTATAAACTTATAAGTTAATGATAACAGATTCTATCGATTAAAGAAAATACAACGTGTAACAGGATTAATTCATAACCTCAGACACCCCAACTTTAAAATATTATTGCAATCATAGTTTATGCTTTGAAATCCTACTACCATAATTACAAAATCTTTTATTTATGATTTTAGTTATACCAAATGTAGGCACTTAAGAGCGTTTATACCCTGCACGCGCTTTTTGGCTTAAAAACAGGACTTTTCAAATGAGTTAATAGCCACCAATAAACCATTTCAAGGTAAAATAATTAGTACTAATTTTAGAAAAGGTTGTCATCTAGGGATTTTGGTGGAAAACATTATAGATTGGTGGATAATTTGTGAGTACTATAAGGATTACTGAACACAAGTTTCGTTATTTAGGCTTTTAATGGCAATTTAGAAGCTTAAGATATCCGAAACCACTAAATATAAGATGAAAATAAAATATTATCAGACTAATAAGACCCTTATGGAGGGATTTTGCTGAGAAAAATAATCTTTTTGTGTTTAGTTCCTGAAAAATAAAAATTTAAACAATGCGAAATTATTCAGAAACTCTCGTCAAGAACATATTTTTTTTCACCAGCTTATCGTACATAATTCTTTATAACAATTGCATATTACAATAGAAGAACATCTTATCAATAAATTACCATTTTTATATTTCAACAAAATTAGTATTCATGTTTTCTACAAATATTTTAAAAACCACTATAAAACACGCTGTCCGACGTGGATCAAATCAGACCGCCCCGCTAGGCCTTCTAGAGGGAGGACGTATCGCTCGTCGCTCCGGCCTGACTGCAGTCGATTATGCCGCGCGTAGTAAAATAGCCACGCGCGGAATGCGATTACCACATCTTAGTACTTTGGTAGTAAAATATTTAATTATTTTTATTACCTACAATGATTTTGTAGTGAGTATAAATTATGTTTCAGGTAATATAATGGGATGTAATTCCGAGGCTAAATTATGTTATGTATTGTAATATAAAATTAAATATATTTCGTAATTGTAAGGGGTTGTAAGGCCCCTAACACTATTTATGAGTTCGAACACGAAATGATTAATAAAACGTCCGTAGTGTATACTGATTGAACACTGATTTGAATGCAATTTAACAATGCAATAATAACGAAAATATGATTAGTATCCAATATTTGTATTATTCTTTGCTTGCACAGTAATATTTGTCTACTTATAATGCAAATAAAATATTTTTATGATATTATATTACAGTTACATTTCAATTGAATATTTGAAGCGCACGGATCAAATTTGTTTGAGCCGATTGTATAGCAAGCCGACGCGGCAGCTCTACGCACACAGCTTTGGTCGCTTATGTGTGCGTGAAATTAACGAAGAAATACCTATAGTTGACTCTGCGCGCAAGGTGTATACGCTCTTAACATGGTTACCTTACGAGTTACAAAAAAGAGTGCACTACTACACACGCTCGCGGGCACGCACACATGTACACAAGACCCATTCACACGAGTACCTAACGTCGAACCTGAGCGTCGAACGCTGCGCCGCCGGCAGAAACAGCTGACCACAGACTATTAAACAAGACAGACCGCTAATTTCATACAAATAATTTTACACGTTAAGAAAACTCACACAACCAAAGCACTCACATGTAATTTATATCTATATCGTGTTTATATTTCATTCATGTCTTAATCGGTCGTTTCTTTTTATCCTGTGCACATTTTCTTAACGCATGGATTTGTCTCTTTCGCATACAGATTATATCTATATAAATACATGGATACTAGTGCTGGAAATCGATACTTTTCCGCAGTACCGATCTTTAAATAATTAGGGATGTCCCAAATGTCTGGTTTACATCGCTCCTTCAAATTTACCGGTTTTTGATACCGGTTAATATGGTTGCACTCATGCATCAAATTTAATAAGGTATTTTAAAAATTAAGTCATTATCAGGAAAAGTAAATTTTATTTATAATTTATTATTACATAATTTTAAAAATATACATTACACATTTCGTCCTTCTCACATTTAGTTTTAACCATGCATGGATCTCATATATTTTTTATTGTTTCCATGATTATTTACAATTTAGTGTAATTGTGTACAATGCTTACACATATATCTACTATTTTTATAAATAGAAAACAAATAATTATATAATTCAATACATCATTGATGACTTTTGTTGTGATGTAAACAGTTAAGACATAAATAAATAAATAAATAACACCCAACAGTCACATACATAGTCCTGACCCCACATTAAGATCGAGTCTTGTGTCGTGGGTATCAGGAACTACGAGAGACTTTTCGGTCTCACAAACACCCAGACCCGAGAGAAATATTTGTGGGCCGCACAAACATTTCTCTCGGTGCGGGGATCGAACCCGCGGCCTCTCGTTTCACAGGCGGCATCTAACCGCCTGCGCCACGGAGACTGTCATGAACATGTTCTATTTGGTTCAATTTAGATACAATGAAACAGTACTCATGAATAGAATACACATTTTTTACATATTGCGACATGTGAGGCATTCCATGCATAATAATATATGTATTTGGTTATATCATATAAATACACACTTCAAAGTTAAATATAATAATATCAGATGCATGCTAAAGACAAATAGACAATAAATAAATGGCCATAACAGGATACTGCAAATCAATAATTTTAAAATAACTGTCATACAATTTAAAGCAAAAATGTTCTTTACTTGACAAACATCAAGTACGTAAATTTCAGGGTGTAGGAGAATGTTTATCAACATAGGTTTACTTTGATTTTCACCCTGAAAGGAGACTTGAGTGGCCACATTCAAATTTCATCTCAACAATTTTAATTTCAAGACAATGTTTCAATTTCAAGTATCAAAAATTATGCTATTAAAATAATGATAGTAACTATTATACAATACAATAAAGCTAGTAGTGTCAATATTTCTCTTTAATAAATATATTATATCGAATTAGACAAATAGATATATATTTACTAACATACATTTTCATGAGGGATGTAGTTTTCTGTAAACTCACTTTCTTCAGAATAAAGATGTTCAGGGAAGGAACCAAATTTTTGTTGTTAAATTAAATTATTAAAATTGTATAATATACCTAATATTTTGTCATCATCATTGGAACAATTCCTATATAATAATTAAAAACTTTACACCATTTTTAAGCGCAAGTCTGACACATATATGTTATTGAATTCATATTAGGCACAAAATTCTTCAACAACAGAGGTTTGGTTTCCTTTGATTGGGAGAGTCAAGTCAGATTGATAATATTTATTACACATACATTCCAGAATTAAATATGTTCAGAATCAAAGGACATAGCATGTGTCAACTTATTACCGATCCGGCCAAAACCAATTAAACTATCAAGCAAATCATTTATAAACAAAAATATTTCTGCTGTGAAAAAACTATTATCAAAATTCACATTTTAATCCTTGAATAATCATGGTCTTGGAGTTGTAGAATGTCAGCCGTCCTTATAAACTTGTATAGTGATATAGCCACTTGCCGGCTAAAAACTTGGGCTGCAAGTATGACCTGGAATGTACATACATTCTAATTATTATTATGTAACAATAAAAAATATCAAATCTATAGATATGGACATATGGTATCTGATTCAACCCCTATATTTCTCATCCCTCTAGTTGATATTCAAGAATTGAAAACAAAAACAAAGATTATTTTATATCAAAAATAGTGCTTTTAGTTTTCACCACTTAGCTGAACTTTGGTTCAATTGGGAAACTTATCTGAGCGGTAGAGTCTCATACATGTAGGGGTTGTTCAAATTATTTTTCAAATTTGGCAAAATGTAACCCTGGTGTGGTTAGGAACACATGGTATAAATTAAATAGCATATTAAGTAAATATCACTCCGTTTCGACATGTTGAACAACTATTGATAACTTTAAAACAGACTTTCCTTAGAAATAATATACATTAATTATGACATTACCTTCATTTTGTAATAAAATGGATTTATGTGTTTCTCAAGAAGTTTAGTGCTTCAAGCTCCAACAACGCCATCCTTTTTGTATATGTTTTCAATACATTCCCACTTTGCCCTTCAATAGCCAGCAAGAAGAATATTTTTCTGAAAAATTATTACCATATCATTTTAATAAATGAGGTACATTATTAATTTGATACATGTATTTGCTTGAACACAATTTTGAAACAGATATCATTAGTGCAATATTTAATATGTTCAGTTAGGAATTGGATATTAATGACTGAACAGCAATTAGCAACATTAGCAGAGCTTTTATCACTAATTGTAGCTCTAAATATGAAACAAGATCAAAAAACTTCTAAAATTATATTTTTAATAATATTCTTTAAAACATGAGTTTTAACTTTAGTTTAGTCTATAGTTGGTTGATCTGCTCTATCACACAAGGCAACTGCTAAAAATATAAGATTCTGTGAAGCTATTACTGCGCATTTATCTAAACTTTTCTTAAAACTCGTATGTAAGTTTATGAACAGAATTGCACAAAGGTTAATTCTAAGTTTTTCGTATTTATATCTTTCGAAAAAAATCATTTATGACAAAAACGAATATCGTTGCGTTTAATAAACGCAATCTTTTGTAAATAAGTAATTAAACTCCTTACCAGTGTCCACATTTCCTACCTTGCTTAGTTTCTGAAGGTAACAGAAAAATATGTATGTTTCAGTCGTGTATGAATGCTGCACCCAAGTACAATACACATATTAACCATTAGTATCACACTATTATCACAAAAATATAAAGTATTTTAACACAAATTAGTTAAACTCTTACTCGTTCGAGCCGGTTAGCACTAAGGTTTCCAAAGGCTATTTTATCTTTTACGTAAACAGTAGCAAACGAAATTAACAAATAAAGGAAAAATCTGCCTTCAAAACAAACTGTTGCACCAACATCTACGGTGGGAATAATAATGATTATAATAATATTTTAATCGCCGTATTATGGTTTAATCACGGAACAATACAAAATGGCAGCTATACGCTATGACCACAGATCACTTCCAATAGATACCGCATTACGCTAGTTTTGTTTTGAACCGAAAACGCCAACGAAGGGGCGCGGGGGTGGGCGGCTTGCAGCGCGGTCACGTGGACTTCACTGGAGAGATGAGGCATAAGTCGATAAATAAAAAAATGTATCGATAGTTCGATTTGCCAGTAAGTTCATGTGTTATGATCGCTTCTATAACTTAATTACCAACTTGTTAAATGTTTGATAATATTTTTTCACCGGCCTGATCTGATAAATTATACCAAACGGCAACCGCTAACTACGAATAAAATAGGATTAAGATTTATACTTTAGTATGTAACGGTTTTATTTCTATTATTCACCGTGTATTTTTGTATACCATAATGGCGAAATACCCAAATTAAGTGTTGATATAAAAGATCAGATAAAAATATGAAATAGTAAATAACTAAGCCTCACGCCCTAAAGCGCTACAATAACTTATTCCGTTTCTTGAATTCTGACGGCGGCTGTAGTAAATGTAATATCGACAAGTGACGATGAAACCCACTTGACGAACTATGAATGTTTTTGAGACGACATATACAACGTATGTTAAAATTAGTACAATAGCTTGTGCTACTGATTCTCAATAAACTTAGTATACTAAAACTTATGATAAATACCCTCCCATTATATTTGAAAACGTATACAACTAGAGAGAAAAAAGGAAATTTAATTACGCCGAAGATAAATAAAAAAATATTGTAAAAGTACCTTGTTAACAAATTTAACTATTTCAAATTACATAAAATAACGTAATTATGGTAATTTGCAATTTTTATTTAAATCAATATATATTTTGTGATATTGTCATTTAATAAAATTAATTTACATTATTGTTTTACAATATCGATATTTCTGGGAATTATATTATAAACATGCGTCAAACACTAGAAGAACGCGTGATTTCGCCAAAAAAAGATGGCTTAATACGGTTATTGCTATGCGAAAATGAGACGGCTGATTCTCCATCCGAACTCGACTGTTTGACATTGATACATTAACCAGTATAAATTGAGCTCGCTCGGGACCAAATTAATTTAAAGAATATTAGTTATCGATGAAAACTTATTGTGTTTTTTAGATACTTTATTTTTTGAGTTTTTTGCACACCATTTTATTGAACAAATCATTTTTAACTGTAATATTATGTTCCCAAAATGTAATTTTCGCTAACGTGCGACGACATGTGCGGGTCCACTACTTGGACGACACTGATGACGCGACATTTGGCATCGGTTTATATCTATCTGATAGCTTATATGTGTTGGGCGCAACCGCTGCCTTGCATTAGGTATCTATTGGGAGTGATCTGTGGCTATGACGCAACAACAGTTTGACAACTAGCAATTTCAAATTTACTACGACACACACACTAATTTAAGTAAACGGAGAAACTACCATGCCATCCATTTAAAAAAGTGGGATAGCATATCATCCTTAACGTGTAACTTTTTTTGTACTGAGTTGAACGGGCCTGCAGCTGACAATAAACGAAATACAAATTACGTATGTAACTGATTACTTGGTGGCTTGGTAAACAAATTATTATTAATTTAATATGTACCTAAGCATAACATTTGTGTTTTGACTATAAAATCTAAATATTTTACTTACAAGATATAATGCGTACGAACTCAACATAAGACAATATTTTGCATGAATCGGCTATAAAATATTATTAATTTCACTTCCGCTAAACTTAGTTCCTACAGGCCGGCAGGATACGGGCGTCATTTATTTTGCATTACTAATGAATAAGATAATAAGATAACGCAATATCTAACAACGAAGACTAGATTGGGAATCATAACACAAAAAATACAAAAAAATTAACTTACGTGTTACATGGCACTCATGCGGCGATTTCTTTTTAAAATATGTTCGAAATGTCCACCACCTTGATACACTTTGATGCACATTTGCGTAATTGTTCACGTAATTTATGTAAAACTTCAGTGTCACTTTTCACTTTTAGGAAGGCTACCACTATTCTACTTTTTAGTTCCTCCACATTAGTACTTTCACTGAAGTATACCGATAGAGATTTATTACATCCCCACAAAAAAAGTCAAGAGGCGTCAAGTCAGGTGACCTAGGAGGCCATTGCACAGGTTCGCCGCGACCTATCCAGCGCTCTCCGAACTCAGCATCGAGATACTGTCGGACACTACACTGGTGCCGTGCCTGTTGTTAAATGTCCTGCATGCCAATGATACATTATCACCACAGAGTGGGGAAGTTCTCACCATTTCAGTGTATTCAATATTCGAATACCGAAAAGACATCGCGCGCGAAAGTTGTCGAAATATCTACTTAACACTTAAACACAAGTAGACACAGATAACTGCGGTGCACGACTAGATTTTTTTCACATTGTCGGTGCCCAATGCCCATTTAGGGATTGCAATAACGGGATATCCGACACACCGGGATTCCGCATACATTGTAGCAAAATTATAAACCGAATTTATCACCATTTAAACGTTCCGCGAAATTATTTTTCATAGAAATACCTACTTGTTGTTTCTTTTCATAGTGATTTTGTTACAATTTAATTTGTTTCATTTAAGTGCATGTATTGCGCGGGATTTGGATCGCCCGGTCTTGCAAATCCCGGGAGTAATTTTTTTCGCGGCGCATCCCTATAACCTTTTGATGTACCGCCGCGCGCGCCGTCGCGTCGCGTCGTTTGTCCGATGGATCAAATTGCATTAAACAATAGCTGCATCCTGCTCTATCTAGTTGTAGTTAAATGTGCGGAAAAGAGAATATGATAGTTATTTATTTTGGTAGCTTATTACGTTTATTCAGGCCTATCGTTGTGTGCGTTTGATTAATGATAGATTGCTTAAATAAACTTTATGACTATCGAAATAAAGTTCATTTTTGTTCATGAGTATTCGTTTAGTGATTCATTTAAAAATGATCTTATGTCCTGAAGTTACGTTTCAATTTCGTTTGTTCGGAGTACTAAATGAAAGAGTGTCTGTAATTTACTTGGTCTTAACTAATTATTTTGAAAAAAAATACCTACCAAAAAAAATGTTAATATCGGTTCAGTAGCTGATTCTGAACGTACTACTTTCCGCTTTTACATTTAAATCTGTTACATGTTGTATAGTTAAATTCATAAAATAAAATATACCCAACATTCATATTGATCTCACATTATGATCGAGTTTTTTGTCGGGGGTATAAAAAAGTACGAGAGACTTCGGGTCCCACAGAAACCCCGAACCGAAAAAAATACCTGTGGAGCCCATTGACTTATACTCTACGATAGACGAGGCGCGTCATAGAAACTATTTGTCCCGTATTTGTCAAAAGCTCAGTAGTGACATCTAGTATGTTAACTTGAATATTACAAATTATGGTCAAAGATTATTAGACAGACAAGACAGTTCATGTCAATAATAGCTTTGCGTAAGATACTGCCTAAGTATCAATACCGTCATAGCAATAATATTTTTGTAATGTTTTTTTTTATTTACCTGAGTTATTCATGAAAATGATGTCAAGCAGTCAACCAGTGTACAATCAGTCTGACATTTATTATAATAACATTTATGAATTTTTAACAAGCTGATAAACTTTTTTCGAGACTAATAGACAAAAGGAATGGTACACCTGATTTTTACGAAAATGACTACCGCATTTGGAATATCTGAAATCTTCGTATCGAAAATTAATTGAACAAATATAGGTATTTTCTCATGGTAGGCACTTATATCATAGAGATCTCCTTTTTTCGTAACCGACCCGGAAGAATATAAACAATTTTAAATGATATTAGTCTTCAATAACAATGGGTTCGAATAGTCCATTAAGTAATTCATATTAAGAAATAGGGTCTAAATACTATCCACTGTTTCAAAACATACATACAACACACATATTTTGAGTTATTAATTAACAACATATGATTAAAATAAAATACTAAAATCAATTTGCAACTACATTCTTCCAACATATTTGTATTTGTAATGTATTCGAACAGTTTATGCCTATTTGGTCCTCTGACATGAATGTCCCTTGAATAATCTATATCTCATATAGTTCGTCTCTCTCACTCGACGGGTAATTTTATGCGCGGAAATGAGATATACGGTTAAGGAGCTCGCCTTGTATTTTAACGAGTTCTAAAATATATTTAATCCATTAATATATAAAAGATCTGTATTATCGGCATTATTCTGCAATATTAAATCACTTACGTTGTATTCTTTAATTATATTGTAACTTCAGAAAATTTCGCTGTCGGTTTGACGGGGAAAAGTCAAAATAAATTACTTATAAATATAAACAAAGAGGCGTACTATTCCGCGGCCGTCACGCGGCAGACTGATTCGTGTGCGGTGCATGCACCGCACTTGGGTGGGACACGTTTGTTACAAAGAACGTCTTATCTAGTGTAACATTGATATCGATGGTGGAGCCATTGTGGAGCACAAAAATATTTCTTTCGATGCGAGGATTGAACCCGCGGTCTTTTCACACCGGACATCTAATCAAGTGCGTTACGGAGGCTGTTTATCTTGCAATATTTAATCTATAAGTATTTAATATATTTATTTATACACAATCAGGTCATAAGTATTGTCACACAGTAAAAACTTTTCTTTGAGAATAAAAAAACAAAAAAGTTTATTGAATTCGAATTTCGAATTGTTCATGAAAATAAAAATGTATACTTTTTAGAATTTTAGTTTACTCATTTTTAAATATGGAGTGGACGCTTAAAGAAGACCTTGTTGCAGTTATTGCGTTGCATCGTTGCGGTTACGCGCCAATTCAAATTTTTGACATACTGAAAAATTTGACATTTTACCGCAGAAGAGAGCTACAACAAACAAAATAATAAGGTGTACGCACATAGTAGTGAAGAAGCGAGCAACCGTATTCCGCGTGTCCAACGAGGTCATTTTCCATCCTCGCTCATGGTATGTTTGGAAGTTTCTTATTGGGGCTTAACAGAGCTACATTTTTGTGAGAAAGGTGTAAAAACGAATGCAGTTGTGTATCAAAATACAGTCCTGACGAACCTTGTGGAACCTGTTTCTCATACTATGTTCAATAACAGGCACTGGGTATTCCAACAAGATTCGGCCCCAGCTCATAAAGCGAAGAGCACACAAGACTGGCTGGCGGCGCGTGAAATCGACTTCATCCGGCACGAAGACTGGCCCTCCTCTAGTCCAGATTTGAATCCGTTAGATTACAAGATATGGCAACACTTGGAGGAAAAGGCGTGCTCAAAGCCTCATCCCAATTTGGAGTCGCTCAAGACATCCTTGATTAAGGCAGTCGCCGATATTGACATGGACCTCGTTCGTGCTGCGATAGACAACTGGCCGCGCAGATTGAAGGCCTGTATTCAAAATCACAGAGGTCATTTTGAATAAACTTTAGTGTCATAAGAATCTATGTTTTGTTAAGTTCATTTTGATAAATGGTTACATAATGAATAAACTTGTTTCAATTATTTATATTAAACATGTGACAGAATTTATGACCTGACTAGGTATTTATGCAAGTGTTCCAGCTAAAACTATATCAGTAACCCGCAAAATTCAAAAAAGGAATCAAAATCGGACTAATCATTACAGTGATACGATACTTTAGTGTTATGTATTTTAGTTTTAGGTAACTAAAAAAATACGAAAGTTGATTTCCCGAGAAATTTCGAGCTGAAAACCCTGTTGTGTAATCTGGTGGGTGTCCTTTAACAGCCGCTGCCAATAAACAATCCCAATCCAAAATTTGCCGTTTTAGATTGACAGCTCAATCGTTTTTCTGATACTATATTGCCAATAATCAATCTCAGTAGTGAAAAAGCTATGGCAACATGACAGGAGACCAATCGAAAAGTAGAAAACAATTGACAACAAAACAGATTGACTTCAATCTAATTTTTTGGATTGATTATTGGCATCGGCCGTAAGTCGTGATGAACCAAATTACGGGTATACAGAAATGTTAGCCGAGCCTGTGGCATCATAAGCAAGTCTAGGGAGGTACTTTTAATCTGGTACTGTACTCAAAGTTGGAATACACTGATTATTTTGCTAATAATTACGAACAAGAGATTGCATAAAATAATTATTTATTAACTAAATATAACTATATCTACAAAATCATAGTATGACTTAAATTTAATTTTGGCTCATGATCAGAATGTATGGCACAAATCATAGAATAACTCCCATGTCATTGAAGTATACTTGTGCTCTGAGAAATCGATGTTCTTTGTGGAGTTTATCCCAAAATTTCATTCGCTCTTGAAAAGGATTTCTACCTTTTGTTAGTTCTGATCCTATACTTAAATAATTTAATCTATCACTATTATCCACAGGGTCCCATGTTATTTGTAGAAGGGGATCATTATCATCTGGTGTAGGGTTCCTGAAAATGATTAGTTATAATTAATTGGCCACAAAGTTTTAACATTCTGAAAATGCCCACTTATACAATAAGTATGAAGTGTAAATAAATAAATATGTATTAAATTTATACTGTACCCATATTTTGCAAAATTGGTCCACATTTTTACCACTCAGTTTCTCGTTTTTACTGAGTCTCGACTCCCTTTACAGAGAGTTTTCTCATATATTATTCCAAAAACAAAGGGTATTTCAGCACAATGACCAAGGGAATTGAAAAAAATCAAGTCTTTTGGAACCAACCACTCTCCTGCATAATTGAGTATGTAGTAATAAATAGGGCATTCAGGTGCATACTGATTGTGAAGTGCTATTGTTTTATTAACATAATATAGAAAGTTGAAGTCACTGATAAGTTGTAAGTATTGTGCCCTGGTGTCTTCACGGAGTTGTTCATCTCCTCCTAAATAAAATCTCAATATTTGTTGGCCTAAAGTTTTTGTTGTTGGTGTGTCTCCAGCAAGGAATCTTGGTACAAGAAGGTTGACATTTTTGTTATATTTTTCAAATGTGTAAAATCATCCTTCAAGTACTCTAATACAGCCGCCTCCACATTGTTACTTCCAATTATGAATGGAACTTTATTGAAGTTCCCAGACTTGATGAGAAGTGCGGGACTTTTGTCAGAAATGCTGATTGGCCCTCATATTCATCTTCAATGCAGGGTTTGAATAATGCCTCCATTATATTATCTTCACTTTCACATAATGCTTTATCCATTTTTTCACATGCATTCATAATATCAATAGCAGGTAGTGTTCTTAGTTCATCAATTATTTCTATTTTGCAAGTTGTATTAATGCCTAACAATTGTGCTAATTCCATGACAGGCTGAATTGGATTTTTGGCTAAGGACCAACTGTTCAAAGCACTTGCACTTTGAATAATTGCCTTATGAAATAAGCCTACAGCCATTGGTGATAGCATCAGGAAATGTACAATTGCTCCCCCCGAACTATTTCCAAAAATGGTCACATTATTTGCATCTCCACCAAAACAATGAATATTTCTTTGTACCCATTTTAATCCCAAAACTACATCTTTCAATCCACAATTTCCAGGAGCTGTGAAGTCATTGGTAGAAAGAAATCCGAATACTCCTAATCTGAAACTACATCGAACAAATACAACATTTTGGTTGTTGATGAATGATGTATCATACAGGTAGTCCATATTGCAGGAAAAGCCACAACTTCCAATCCAAAACATTACTGGCATAGGTTTGTCTGGTGCAGTATTTGGAGTTGACACGTCAACATGGAGGCAATCTTCTGATCCCATAATATCATAGTTAGAGTTCCATGTTAAGGCTAATATGCTATCCTGTGTACAATCCTTTTCTTCAGTCCAAGGAGTAATTGGTAGAGGTGGCTATAAAATTAAAGAAAGACAATTCATTTCAACATAGTTATTTACATCTAATTCTTTTCCCTTAGTTAAACTCTGGTACTTATTAAAAAAAAAAACAATAAATAAAAGAGAGTTTATAATAGATTTTTTAAACTTACCATAAATCTTAAGTTTCCTAATGGTGGCTTAGCATAAGGTATGTTTCGGAATTTGTAATAAACACCATTTTCAGTCTTCTCAACACGTCCAACGACAGGGCCGTCCTTTGTATTCACGCGTGATAGAACTAACGGATGGGTCATCTTCTATAACACAACAACAGTACATTTCAGCTGCATACATTTGTGGTGTCACTTGGACAAATACTTGTCTTTGTTTTAGCACAATACATAATTAGGAATAGGAAATTTATATATATAGAGAGAGATTATATTTAATTTTGTGATATTAAATACCTGTTATTTTCAAAAGAGAAGTGCAGACGAACATTAATATTATTTTATAAGTACCAAGTTTATCAGTTCCTTTTTTCCTTTACTAATTGTTTTCTTGAACTCGAATTAACAAATATATGCAATTATCATGGTCTTCTAACAGTCAACTACAATATAATCTCTTGCACAATTCACAATTACAGCCCATATTATCTCGGTCTCATAATTTTATTATTGATAAATGATAAGCATTTCACCATAAACCAAGAAAATTATATGTTTTGTTTATAGACATACGGTTCAATTACGCGTGATTACGCGTAACTTGTAAGTTGTAAGAAGTTATTCTGTTTTCTTCTACCCAATCACAGACAAATAAGAAAAAAACAACCAAAAGTTTACATTCTAGATATAAGTGCTGTAGTGCGATTCACGCACAGATCACTTCCAATAGATACCGCATTACGATAGTTTTGTTTTGAACCGAAAACGCCAACGAAGGGAACTGCGCGGGGGGTGGGCGGGTTGCAGCGCGGTCACGTGGACTTCACTGGAGAGATGAGGCATAAGTCGATAAATAAAAAAATGTATCGATAGTTCGATTTTCCAGTAAGTTCATGTGTTTTGATCGCTTCTATAACTTAATTACCAATTTGTTAAATGTTTGATAATATTTTTTCACCGGACTGATCTGATAAATTATACCAACCGGTAACCGCTAACTACTGATTATTATTTTGTGATTGTGAGTGAGTGATTATTTTTTTCTTATACTGGCAACAAATTCTGTTAGTTATTGTTTACATAACCTCTTCAATAGCAATTTGTGAATAGTTTTGTAGTTTTCAATATTAAACAATGCGTAAAAGAATTAAAAAGGATGTGAAAAAGATGCTTTACGACATGACTAACGATTACGAAGAAGTGAAACGTCAAAGAGATTCCGTTTTAAAGAAAAATCGTGATTTTCGTCAACTATTTCCGAAATTGCATGTAGGTGGTTGTAGTAATGTTGATACTTTTACTGCATTATTTGAATAAAATTAATTTATTACGATAATTTTTTAGGTGTTGCGTGTGTAATGGACAATGCTAGTAACTATGATAAAGCAATTAATGTAATGATGAAGACTGCAGTGACTTATTTGGAGACTTCAGTTGGCGACGAGTTTGTCAATTTTATTTTGATGATTGATTTATTTGGAATAAATGCATTTATTATATTTGTTTATAAGCAGTTTAAGTATCAATTATTAGGATTCCGTATCAAATATGGAAAAACTGTACTCTAATACCTGACTACTCTGTTGTCCAAGATCGGTCTGTCAAGGCATTCTGTAAGGTATTTCCTGTTATACTAGCATCATAGGTGGTGTTATAGTACATGTTTATATAAAAATCCGAAAACCCAAATGATGGCGATAATAATACCCTCCTGTCTTATTGTAAATATTTAGTGAATTTTAGTTTCAAGTATAAACTCTATCTAGATAATATTGAAAAATTCAAGTTTTATTTTTAGAGTTTCTTAACCAAACGAAAAATCGATGATTAAGAAAAGAAAAAGTGAGTTTAAAAATGTAATCATTAAGTATCGATCAGATATTTCCAAGTATACTCGGGGTTGTAAGCGCTAGATTTTTTAAATTTCCCGCTATTTTGCACTCTCAGCTTTCATTAGACAGAATATAACGGTTTTATTTCTATTATTCACCGTGTATTTTTGTATACCATAATGGCGAAATACCCAAATTAAGTGTTGATATAAAAGATCAGATAAAAATATGAAATAGTAAATAACTAAACCTCACGCCCTAAAGGGCTACAATAACTTATTCCGATTCTTGAATTCTGACGGCGGCTGTAGTAAATGTAATATCGACAAGTGACGATGAAACCCACTTGACGAACTATGAATGTTTTTGAGACGATATATACAACGTATGTTAAAATTAGTACAATAGCTTGTGCTACTGATTCTCAATAAACTTAGTATACTAAAACTTATGATAAATACCCTCCCATTATATTTGAAAACGTATACGAAAAAAGGAAATTTAATTACGCCAAGGATAAAAATAAATAAAGAAATATTGTAAAAGTACCTTGTTAACAAATTTAACTACACTATTTCAAATTACATAAAATAACGTAATTATGGTAATTTGCAATTTTTATTTAAATCAATATATATTTTGTGACATTGTCATTTAATAAAATCAATTTACATTATTGTTTTACAATATCGATATTTCTGGGAATTATATTATAAACATGCGTCAAACACTAGAAGAACGCGTGATTTCGCCAAAAAAAGATGCCTTATTACGGTTATTGCTATGCGGAAAAGAGACGGCTGATTCTCCATCCGAACTCGACTGTTTAACATTGATACATTAACCAGTATAAATTGAGCTCGCTCGGGACCAAATTAATTTAAAGAATATTAGTTATCGATGAAAACTTATTGCGTTTTTTTAGATACTTTATTTTTTTGAGTTTTTTGCACACCATTTTATTGAACAAATCATTATTAACTGTAATATTAAGTTCCCAAAATGTAATTTTCGCTAACGTGCGACGCCATGTGCGGGTCCACTACTTGGACGACACTGATGACGCGACATTTGGCATCGGTTTATATCTATCTGATATCTTATATGTGTTGGGCGCAACCGCTGCCTTGCATTAGGTATCTATTGGGAGTGATCTGTGGATTCACGTAACTTTTTGACGCGCCGATCAAGTTGCGGTGCGGTTACAATGAAGTTTACGCTTTGGTTGTAAATGGTACCGTAAAACGTGGTGATTAGGGATCAAAGGGAGATTAGGGACAAAACTGAGAAAACATTTTAAGGTTGAAATGTGAGCCATTAGTTGCACATAATTCATTATAAACAAATTGTAACAATAGACGACTATATATAGTCCTTAGTGCAACAATCAGTAACAATTAATTTGAGTTACACAATGTCTTATTAGTCTTTTGAAAATAGCCTCTCGATATGCAGTAAAAATACACTGAAACGAACTTCGGTCTACAACAAAAAACTACGCCATTTATGAAGGAGATTTTGTTAAACACACGAAGTATAAGTATTGGACTATCGAATTCATAAAAGGTTAGTCTAAATTTCTCGTTTAATTTATGTTTTTTTGATCATTTAAAAAGTAAATAAAAAAATATGATATTTTGGGAGGAATAGAGGCGACTTGGGGGTGATTAATAACGAGACTAAGGTTTATAGAGACGTGAAAAGGTACAATTAGGACGACAAAGGGTGTATAGGTACAGGGGTTGTCGCAACAGTTTTTTGTTGTTGTAAAATATTTTGTCATTCTTAATTAACTTTGTCTGTTAATTATATTTATTTTTAATGCTGTAAGTTACATTGACATTACATTGATTGCTGTAAGTTAAGTTGTTGACGAATATGTCTATTTAGGACAAGTGGTCCGGTTAGGCAGGTCCAACTTCGAGAGAGAGGTCAATCGTCGAATCCAACTCGGTTGGGCAGCGTTCGGGAAACTACGCGACGTCTTCTCGTCCAAAATACCTCAGTGCCTTAAATCGAAAGTCTTCGATAGTTGTGTGTTGCCAGTGACGACTTACGGCACCGAAACGTGGCCTCTCACTATGGGCCTTATTAGGAAGCTCAAAGTCACTCAACGAGCTATGGAGAGGGCTATGCTCGGGGTTTCCCTACGAGATCGAATCAGAAATGAGGAGATCCGTAGGAGAACTAAAATAACCGACATAGCCCACCGGATTAGCAAGTTGAAGTGGCAATGGGCAGGGCACATAGCGCGGAGATCTGATGACCGATGGGGTCGGAAAGTGCTCGAATGGAGGCCGCGTATCGGAAAGCGCAGCGTAGGACGTCCACCCACAAGATGGTCCGACGACCTGGTAAAGGTCGCGGGACGTCGCTGGATGCAGGCTGCCTCCAACAGATCCCTGTGGAAATCATTGGGAGAGGCCTATGTTCAGCAGTGGACTTCCTTTGGCTGATGGATGGATGGATGATGAAGTTACATTGAAAGTACTTCCACTTAAAATAAATAAAATTTTGCTTCAGTTCTATGGTTGAGATATTATATGTAGAAACTGCAAGAATATTCTTCATAACAACTATTCCTTTTTGATAGATAGATCTAGTACTGTGCGATGCATATAGTATTTCTTTAAATAAAGAAAAAACTGATTCGCCATTTTCCTCTTTCCAATAAGTAGTACACATTAATTTGGGCAAACCGCTAAACAGCAGTGTAAATGCTCTGTTGTGTTTCGTTGTGAAGGACATTGTAGCCAGAGTCACTACTGGATATGTTGAGACTTAACATCTATGTCTCGGGATGGCGAGCGCAGGCCTAGTTTTGCTTTGTAATTCAAGGTATTGTTTGACATTGCTACTGTTTATGAGCGGTCATATCACTTACCATCAGGGGAACGGTATGATCGCCTCGTCAGTGCAATAATAAAAAAAAGCATTACGCACTTAAGAAATTTCGTGTGTTATTTTGCCTATCAATTTTCTTCGTACTTTGTTTTGTTAGCGTATCTCATAATTTAGCATATTATAAGTAAGAAATCATTAGCTGATTCCAAACTATACATAATACTCTACGTATTACTTCTTAGAAGAATAATAAGACTGCAATATAAAATATCTAATATGTTGATTTTTAAATTTTTGAAACTATAATATCTTATTGAAATATGTCACTTGATTTGATAAATATCATTTAAGACAGTTGTAATCTTTAATTATTTTATTTGTGTCAAAGCAAATTATTACGATAAATAATTCAGTATATTTAGATGTGTCGGTTAAAAAGTAATTAATAAGAAACAATTCAGTGCCAACCTTTGTAAATTTCCCCATTGAACTCGATCCCGCCTCTATTACCCCCAAAATCCCTATTAACCCCAAACCCATATTTTGTGCCCTTTTTTCTTATTATCCAAGGGATCTAAAAAAAATGTATAGTTAATAGTCAAGACGCAACTAAGACTTAATGAAATATGCTATAACACAAGAATATTTCTGTATAATACTACCAGAAAATTCGTCGTGAAGTTGAAAATTGTCCCTATCCACCTCGTTTTACGGTATTCTTGTAAGTGTTTAGCAATGATTAAAGAATAGAGGGGATAAAGCATAAGGTCACGTGACGCGTACCACTTTGATTCACAAACATGGCGGCGGCTCCGCCCCTAAAAATAGTGATACGCTAGTACCAAATTTTTTATCGATATCGATCATCAACAGTGGCATACGACTAACATTAATATAACATTTTAAATTTTTGCTTTACATGTCAATTGAGTATAAACAGGGGATTCTAGGACTTGACAGTCAAGTCTTTAAAAATTAAATCTGATAATAATAGGTCAATGTTTTGATATTTTTTTCATGCTATGATTTATTTGATGGGTAAGTTTTACCTGATGATTGGATTGGATTTGTCAAATAATACACACGTGAGATAAAATACAACTTTATTAATAGCTAGAATTTGGTTGCGACTTCGAATATACCACACTTTTTTCCTTAAGCACCAATTTTCCCCATGTCAATATTTCTTTTGCCAAATTATAACTAAAATCTAAAAAAAAAACAGACATTTAGCAAACAACAATGAAAATATGTACACTAAACTAACAACTTAAATATATAAATAGAAATAAAATATCTACACAAAATTAACAATTAAAATGTAAAAATAGAAATTAAACAATTAACTAAATAAACACAATTAACTAAATAAACACAATTAACTAAATAAACTGACATTATTGTGTTCTGTGACATGTACCATTGTAATTTAAATGGCGATATAAAAAAAAGAAAAAAGAAGACAGTTCGTGTTTTTTTTTTTTTTTTTTTTTTTTTTTTTTTTTTTTTTCCTTCTGGCAATTGTATAACATTATGCCATTTTCAAGTTAGGGAAACGATATTACAAGTTAGGGGAACGAAATTTAAAACAAAATTTGGAAAATAAAGGATCAGTAGGTAATGTAGGATATTAGGAAAGTAATAGGATTATAAGGAAATAGAAAAACTATAATATATACATCAGATTTTTATATCATTTTGGATTATAAACATACATAAAGCCTTATATATATGATAATCATTAGAATATAATAAAACTGGAATAGATGTTGGGAAAGGAATTTTAAGCAATCTAAGATTATGGTATAGGGTAGGGGAATCATTTCTAGAACACGACAGAAATAAATGGTTTACATCTCCAACATCTTCCCCACACTCACACGATTCAGATTGTACAATATTAAGCCTTGAAAGATGATAGGGGGTGCAAACGTGGCCCAATCGCATGCGTATTAAAATCGATGTAGTTCTTTTACAAAATTCCATTTTTGAAAACCAAGGTTTGTTACGGATACATGGTTGTACAAAATAATAAGATTTACCCTTATACTGACTACTGATTGACCACACATTACTCCAGGAGTCCAAAAGATAATGTTTAGGACATGCTAAAATATCATGAGTAAAATTTTTAAATGGAAACATATCACCACCCAATATGGCTAGTTTAGCGAGTTGGTCTGCTTTTTCATTACCACAAATGCCGGAATGACTAGGAATTCGAAGGAAAACAATTTCAATGTTATTATTTAAACATTTTAAAAGCAAATTTCTGCATTCGCTAATAATAGCATTTCCTTTGGACTTAAAGGGATTCTGAGCCAACGCCTCAAGAGCACTCATGCTGTCAGTAATTATTAGGACTTTTTTAATTTTAGAAATTTGAGCATATTCTAATGACTTGAAAATACCATAGCATTCTCCAGTAAACACGGATGTTTCCAAGGGAAGTTTAATTTGTTGCACAATTTTGTACTGGGGGTGATATACTCCTATGCCTACAGAGGATAAACCATTTTTCGAGGCATCACTATATATATGATGCCAATCAGGCCACCTAATGTTCACTATATCGTTGAATTTTTTGTTAGCATTAGGGTCGTTCTTGGTAATACCGATATCAACTATTTTCGGAGTTGTAATCAATGTACAGTAATCATAAGTAAATATAGGTAGGAGACGTGAGCTGTAAGAAGGGGCACTTATGGATTTATACTTATTAAAGCTTATCACTAAACATGGAGTAGATTTGTGGAGCCAGAAAGATGAGGATGATAATTCATTTATTAATATAGGAAGTTTTGACTGCAAGGGATGGTTGGAAAATTGCATTACTCTAAATAAAAATCTATCAGAAAGGTATTGACGCCGTAAATTCAAAGGAGGCTCAGCACACTCAACACCCAAAGCATTTAAAGGACTTGATTTCATTGCACCAGTAATTAGACGTAAACTTTTAGATTGGATTTTCTCAATTTTTTAAGACCAGTTAAGTTGCAAGGCTCCAGTAAAAAAGTACCATAATCCAATATTGATCTTATTAATCCATTGTAAAGAAGTTTTAGTGAAGAAGGATGAGCTCCCCACCAAACCCCTGACAGACATCTCATCATATTGATGACTCGTTCACATTTATCAGAAATATAATTAAAATGTTCTGTTGCGGTCATTCGTGAATCTAAGATAATACCTAAATACTTAACATGGTCTTTGAAAGGAATTATTTGATTATCGTATTTTATTAAGAGGGGATATGATTGTTTTTGTCTTGAAAAAAGCATGATATTGCTTTTGTTTGGGGATAATTGCAAACCATGCTTATCCAACCAAGTTTTAAGCAGAGTAAGTGAAAATGACAAGTTTTTAGTTAAATTCAAAATAGATTGATCAGAGCAATACAAAAGTAAATCATCGGCATACTGTAAAATGGAAATGGAATTATCTAGGCTACTTTCTAAATCGTAAGTATATACATTATATAAAATAGGGCTCAGAACAGACCCCTGAGGTAGTCCTTTCGAAATGGATCTTGAAGGTTTGGATTCAGAATCTAATATTACAGTTCTATCTGATAGCATATTTATTATAAATCGGGTTAATAGATATGGAAAATTCAATTTTAATAATTTATTTTTAAGGATTGAAATTATAACATTATCATAGGCTGAAGATATATCTAAAAATGCTGCTATTGTGGAATGATTACGTGATAAGCCTATACGGACGTCAGTCGTAAATATACTAAGACTGTCTGTTGTACTCCTTCCTTTCCGGAAACCATATTGACTATCTGATAAAATATGATTATGTTCAAGAAACCATTCTAGCCTGTTTTTAACCAAGTGTTCGACTATTTTAATTATAACCGGTGATAAGGCAATAGGGCGATACGACAAATAGTCACAGGGGTCTTTGTGGGGTTTCAAAATTGGTAACACTATTTGACGTTTCCAATCAGGAGGTATGTCCCCTGTCTCAATAATCTGGTTTACTAATTTCAAATAATAGTTAAGCGCATCATTGCCCAGATTAGCAAAGAAGGAATACGGAATGCCGTCTTCCCCAGGAGATGAATCTTTCACATTTGTTACAACATATTTTAACTCAGTCAGTGTAAACAAACATTTCTCTGTTTTTGTGTACAAAAAATTGTCAGAAAAGGGAACTAATATTTCTTCTTGTAAGACTGTTGGAGGAGCTAAATTATCTAAAAACATTTCGGACAAGGAAGAAGGTATTGTGGAAGAGTTTGGAATAAAAGATGACCGGAACCGCTTTATGCGATTCCAGACTTCAGAAAAAGGTGTGGCAGGAGAAATTGAGGTACAAAAGTTTCTCCATCCTTCTAATTTTTTACTTTTTAATAAACTACGCGTTTCCTTCATTATTTTAGTTAAGGCATCAAAGTTTTCTGCAGACATGTAATTACGATACGTATATTCCGCCTTTTTCCTATTTTTAACTGCTTCAGAGCATTGTTTATCCCACCATGGGGGAGAAGGGAGTCTGTTTAAGATCTTTTTTGTAACAAATACCTCATCAGCCGAATCTAACAAGGCTTTAGTAAAATCCTCAGCATTTATTAGATAACCTGGAGTCTGAACCAAAGAATTAATTTTTAGTTCAACTAAAGATTTATACTTGTCCCATTTTTCAGATTCTATTTTATATTTTAGTCGTGGAGATTTAGGTTTAGAAATATTAAAAGAAATTTTGTTACAGGGTAATGATATCATGATGGGGAAATGGTCACTACCAAATGTTGATGATAAAGTTTGCCAATTGACAACAGAAGCCAACTCAGTAGAGCATATGGACAAATCTACAGCACTTAATCCTTCGTTAGGTGGAGTGCAACGAGTGGGAGAACCTGTGTTTAATATGCATAAGTTGTGGTGATCTACTATATTCAGTAATTGCTCACCATAAGTGTTTGACAACGAACTTCCCCAAGATCTATGTTGAGAATTGAAGTCCCCCAACATCATAAAAGGTTTAGAAATATAATTAATAATATTGTTAACTTCATTAAAAACATTCAAAGAAGGGTGAGGTATATAAATAGAAACAAATGATATATTATTTACTTTTATACAAATTATGGAAAAATCACTAGAATGAGAAGGTAGGGGTATAAGTTGAAAAGAAACATTCTTTGAGACTAATATGGCTACACCTCCATAGCCATCTTGTCTATCTTCTCTTACACATGTATATTTGGGGATTCTAAAATTATAATGGGGTTTTAGCCATGTCTCTGACAAGGCAATTAAAATTGGATTATATTTATTTACAAGATAAATTAAATCACTTTTCTTACTGCTTGCACTCCGGCAGTTCCATTGAATTATGTTTCTGTAATCCATTATTTAGTTCAAATATTGTATTTTCAATTAAAGGTGCTACGTTGGACGGTAAAAGTATATTATTTGTGACAAAACATTTAACAATGTAGTTATAATTTCTGTAATGGACCATTGAGGATCTTTATTATTCTGAATTCCAGTGGTAATAGCAGAACCATTACCAGATGCAGATATATTATTATAATTATTAAGTAATGTATTGTGGGCTACTTGGTCATACCCAGCTGTTAAAGGAGAATGGGGTTTAACTTTGAATACACAGTTTTTTATAAGATAACTTTTGATTTTGTACATTTTGCTTGTTATTTAGGTCAGTCGGATTTTTAGGATAAGAAACAACATCAGCATATGGTTTGGAAATGGGCTTGTGCAATCTAGCTGCTTCCAAATATGAAATACAATTCTCAGCCATTGACACCTTAATATTTTTTTGTCGCAAAAATTCAGGACATGACTTATTGGTAGCAAAATGAGATCCTAAGCACAAACAACAAAAACCCTGTGCATCGTCGGCATTGCAGGAATCACCGGTGTGGTTCTCCCCACATTTGAAACAGCGTGGTTTCCCCCGACATTGAATTTTTGTATGACCGTATCGACAACAGTTGTAGCATTGGACTGTTGGGTAATGGTATAATTCCACTTGTAATGCATTATAGCATGCAAATATACGTTTTGGTAAAATTTGACCGTCAAATGTTACAACTATAGTCTGGGAAGGTTGCCAAGTAGGTTTACCATCAATAAAGGTTTTAAAATTCAATCTTCTGACTTTTATTACTCTACCACACCCAGTTGGAACGGATATATTATTATAATGTCAGCATCAGACCACTCTGCTGGTATACCCTTAATTATACCCATCCTAGTGACATTATAAGTGGGGATGAATGCCTTGAGGTTGTTGGTCTCTAGTCCTCCATAAGACAAAAAGGAGTTGGCATCATTGTAATTAGAAAAAGACAAGGAAACTCTATTGCGACCAATTCGCTTCACGCTGCCATTAATTATATTTTTAAAATTGTTTCTTTTTAAAAAAATCCCGAACGACAAGGGGTGGAGTACTACATTATCTTCTGGATTTTTTTGATTTTTCTGGACATGTACCGTGTATGGAGCCAAATCAGTAGCCAAGTAGGCTTGCCTGCCAACCTGAATTGTTTCGGGAACTTTAGGAGAAATGTCACCATTTCTTCCCAAAGCTTCCGGAGCTGGAGAAGGTATATCTTTGGAACAATCGCTGTCGGAGCAATTACATGACTCCCTCGACGGGTCTATAGCCATTTTATTGGTTCTCTTTTTCTTATTGCACTCTCGGAAAATACGTTTTCTGGCCTTTAGAGTACGCTTTCGCGGGTTTTTACTATTATTGGAGCAATCAGTATCCATTCCGGATTCTGATTGCTCCACAGTTACGTAGGCTGCAACAGGGATCGAGCCACCCCCCGGGTCGGGGGGCTCGTCCATTTTTAAAGTAATGAACTACTATAAAATATATACAAAAACTTACCTAATCAAGAAGAAAATATTTACAAACTACTAATAACTAAGCTAAATAAAATGTTTATTAACAAACTGATCCTTTGTGAGATAATATAAATGGAAAAAAATAATTATCAAAATTATACGCTCCCGCCACAATCAAGTTTCCCGCGCTTTTTTTTCAACCACCATGTTGATTTTCGACAGTTCGTGTTGCTGACGAAGTTTCTTGCGCCACTTCTTCTTCACAGCTACAACACGTTCCGAAGCGGTGGTAGCAGAAATGAACAATCCAAAAGATCTTTTGAAAGACTATTTGAATAAATAATAATAATAATAATTAATCTTTATTTCATTACAACATGTTTACAACATAATAACACCCTGACTCCTGAACTAGGAAGCCCTGTATAACAGAAGTCAGTCTCTTTCGACAATTATTTATTTAACAGCTGCTTTATATAAAAAAATAAGAAACTCGAAAAAAAAATAATAATTAAAAGACTTAATAAACTATGTAACAACACTAGATCGCCAAATGAAATGAACTTAAATTATAAAGAATATTTTGATTTTGATTTTGAATAAAGGAATTGTAGCGGACATCGCGAACGAAGGCAGGAAATCAGCACTAGAATAAAAATATTTTTCGAATAATTCAATCAAACAAAAAAAAACATAAGGTACATACATACATAAACATACAAGCGGTGAATAATGTGGACTTTAGATTTTAATTTATGTATAAATATTGACTGCCTCAGTGGCGTAGTTGTATTATGGTACGGTTACAAAGCTGAGGTCTCAAGTTCGAATCCCGGGTCGCGCAAAGTGATATCGGATTTTTCTATTCATTATCAGCACAGTCAGGAATTTGTGCCCGATATTGCGATAGGCTCGCCACCCACAACATCGTAGGACGGAACATACAAGGCGAAATAAATAAATAAATAAATAACACCCAACAGTCACATACATAGTCCTGACCCCACACTAAGATCGAGTCTTGTGTCGTGGGTATCAGGAACTACGAGAGACTTTTCGGTCTCACAAACACACAGACCCGAGAGAAATATTTGTGGGCCGCACAAACATTTCTCTCGGTGCGGGGATCGAACCCGCGGCCTCTCGATTCACAAACGGCGTCTTACCGCCTGCGCCACGGAGGCTGAAATGTGGGTGTCCTGGTTGCACCTCTGCCTACCCATTCTGGGAAACGGGCGTGAGTTTATGTACGTATAAATATTAATATTATGATAAATTTATTTGTAACAAAACTAATAAAAATGCAACTGCTACATAAATAGTAATATGATGTATTAAACATTTTGATCTTAGTGTGGGGTCAGACTATGTATGTGACGGTTGGAGGTAATTATTTCTTGATATTCCTAAAAATATACTTATACTTTACAATTATCGTTACTTTTTTAGTCGCCATAATGTAAACATATGACCAACTAATACTAATTTACATGTTACAACCGTTACAAGGTTATACCTGTCGAGACAAACACCCAGTTGCATCTAATACATTTCGTTCATTATTACGTTGCACCATTCTTTGCTAAAATCAAAAATACCTATCAGGATATTTAATACATACCAAATAAAATAAAATAACATAGGTAGATTTTTATTGCTATTATTTGACTGAGGAAAATCATTATGTCTCACTTAGAATTCAATCAATGAATATGAATGTGTTGGTTAAGATAAACAATTATAATAATTAATAATAAAATATAAAACTATTTCTGTTCATTAAAAGGTTCTCCAGAACATTAGACAATAGACTACCAATTGTCCAAATTATCTTGCATGTCATCTTTGTTATTGATTAACATTTGTATTATTAATAGGATTATTAGGTAAAATATCATAATTACTACAATTTCACTTACCGGGAATATTGTTGGAAAGCTGTTTTCTTTTTCAAAATGTAATGAACAAATAAATGTATTTATTGCAGGGTTCCAATAGCTTTCAATTTTTTGTATCCATTTTGTCCTGGTTTGTATGTTTATAGGGAATCTAAAAAATATTTTTAATTTCACTTTGTTTGTCGGTCTGAATATATATTTAAATATAAACAATTTTTTTCTTTTTTTGAAAAATAAAGATCAAAATATTTAAAAATGATAATATCGATATGAATAATTTCGTATCGAATCCACTCATCTCTAAACTTGTGTGTAAACAACATTGACGTAAAATATATGGACGGGGCGGAGAGCGAGAAAAGTGTTGTCACGAAAGTGGTCTGTAGACCAGTGCAGCGGTTGTGACGTCACAGCGCACCGGTCTGTAAGTCGTCGTAAAAATGCCCAATTGTATCGTGCGTGGGTGCAATAAATATGATCGAACATTCACAAAAAATAAAGATAACATTTCTTATCACCTATAAGTAAAAATTATATTACTTTAAATCAATATAACATTTATTTTAGCATTATTGAAAAACAATTTCATGGCCGCCATCAAATCATTCGGCGTATGTATTCTGCACGACATAACTTTGTACTTTGTAGCGGCGCATATTAAGGAATGCGTAGACCTAAGCTATAGTAGAACTGATGCCGTGTAATTATTTGACATATTTACCACTTGATTTACATATTTTTAATCCGTAGCAAATTATACTACTAAAACTACCTATAATGCAAATTAAAATGTGTTCCATTTAATAAAAAGGCCTACTAAGACGTTACAAATTTTCAGATTTATTATTTTTTATTCATTTTATTTTAATTCTTTAATATGATGTTTTTTCTGTTATCAATTTGCACACTATATTTCACATATTATTTTACAACTTAACTAATATACAACATATTTAATGTTAAAAAATATTTTTCCTGATTTATGGATATACATAGAAATCAAAACAAATTTTTATAATTTAACGTTTAAATAACTACGACGTAACAAAGTTACGTCGACGGTCGGATGCTTTAGCACACTACGTAGTTACATGAAAATCTAACAGATGGCGCGATGTTCACAGGCGTCTTTTGACGTACCCAACGTACTGAAGGGCCTATCCTTAGTTTTTAAATCAATGGTAAACAAACAATGAGGTTGTTATTTATACTACTTGTATAAATAACGCCTAGAAGAGTCTAAAACTTAATCAACAAGATCCAAATACATTTATAAATGATAAAAATAAATTTAGCACATATTTGTTAGTATTTCGTAAAAACAGTTACTAATCTATGAAAAGAAATGTTAGGGTCCTTTTTGCTTGAACTCGACTCGAATCCTTTAACACAACACTGAGGCATTTTAAAAACTTAACAACTAAACTAATAAGCAAACTAAACAAACTCAACAAACGAGATTAACCAATGAATAATCCGAAATTCTTTGATTGTGCAGATTTGTTTACTCCGATTGACAGATAACGCCACAGTTTGACATTTCATGCAGTTTTTGGTTTAATAGTCTGTGGTTTCGAAAGCATAACTAAAATGGCGTCATTTTGGTCTATAGGCGGTCCCAGTGTGGTTAGTGAACAAAATATTGCCATATTCGAAACAAAGGAATTATTATTTGTCTCTTTCATTAAGGGACAAGTCAGCTTTGTGTAAATGAGACAGATACATAAATGTACATTCCGCGTCGATATTCTTAACATAACTATAACTTGACATATATAGCTACTTTTGTGCGTGATCCTTTATAATTCTTTTATCATTGGTGTTTAGCTGCGCGTGAACTGCGCGTGAGCTGCGCGTCAACTGTACGTCAGATGTATGAAATTTGTTTGACATTGACATATCGCACTGCTATTACTATAATCCGGCCGCTCAGAGAATGCGTTCCTGAAAGGTTGTAATCGAACGGACGACGTAACTTTGAAGTGTCGTTGCAAATGCAAAGACAGCAAATGTAAATACATTATCGAACAATTTTATTTATTTACCCTACTTACGAAATAAAACATCATAAAAAATTAAATAATATGTAAATTTAGGTTAAATTTTATCACTTTGGACTAAATTTGACGGTTAATAAAAATAAAAATATTATATTTATAAGTTCATACCACGCCGTTACAAGGTTATGTCAACTGTTCATTTCTGGAGTGATGTGGCCAAAAAATAGCAGATTATTATAACGTTATTTTCTGTTATAATATAAAATAATACATTTGTGTTTTTAATAATGTATAACGTAATAATTAAACGGATCTAACTCTTTATTTCACCTGGCAGCAATATAATATCTTTCACATTTGTGAATTTTATTTAAATTTGGCATTGAAGTTTATTAAAATATTTTAAATAAGAACATTTAATATTAACTTATATTATTTACTTATAATTGATTTAATAATAATAAGAATCAGGTGCTCGCGAAATGCGTGAGTACTGGACGAATATCTGGTCGTCGGCTGTCTCTCACACCGATAACCTACGACGAATAACCACCGACGATAACCTTGTCAAAGCTGAAAAAGACAAAATGTCAAAATATTTAGATTTGGCTCACGAGGTTACCGACATGTGGGATGTCGACTCAACAATTATTGTCCCGATTGTCGTTTCTGCTCATGGGTTGATACCAAAGAGCCTCGACCAACATCTACAGAGGCTCTCAATCGGCTGTTGGGTCAGGAGTCAGATTCAGAAGGCAGTATTGCTTGACACGGCACGTATTGTGAGGCGTTTCCTCACTTTGGGCTCCTAACCACCGGTGGCTTGGGTCTCGAGCCTCACCACCGTTGGATAACTTTTTATATTTTTATATGTATTTTGTATACTAATATTATACAACATGTAACAGATTTAAATGTAAAAGCGGAAAGTAGTACGTTCAGAATCAGCTACTGAACCGATATTTACATTTTTTTTGGTAGGTATTTTTTTTCAAAATAATTAGTTAAGACCAAGTAAATTACAGACACTCTTTCATTTAGTACTCGGAACAAACGAAATTGAAACGTAACTCCAGGACATAAGATCATTTTTAAATGAATCACTAAACGAATACTCTAATAACTAAATCATGAACAAAAATGAACTTTATTTCGATAGTCATAAAGTTTATTTATGCAATCTATCATTAATCAAACGCACACAACGATAGGCCTGAATAAACGTAATAAGCTACCAAAATAAATAACTATCATATTCTCTTTTCCGCACATTTAACTACAACTAGATAGAGCAGGATGCAGCTATTGTTTAATGCAATTTGATCCATCGGACAAACGACGTGACGGCGCGCGCGGCGGTACATCAAAAGGTTATAGGGATGCGCCGCGAAAAAAAATACTCCCGGGATTTGCAAGACCGGGCGATCCAAATCCCGCGCAATACATGCACTTAAATGAAACAAATTAAATTGTAACAAAATCACTATGAAAAGAAACAACAAATAGGTATTTCTATGAAAAATAATTTCGCGGAACGTTTAAATGGTGATTAAATTCGGTTTATAATTTTGCTACAATGTATGCGAAATCCCGGTGTGTCGGATATCCCGTTATTGCAATCCCTAAATGGGCACCGACAATGTGAAAAAAATCTAGTCGTGCACCGCAGTTATCTGTGTCTACTTGTGTTTAAGTGTTAAGTAGATATTTCGACAACTTTCGCGCGCGATGTCTTTTCGGTATTCGAATATTGAATACACTGAAATGGTGAGAACTTCCGCACTCTGTGGTGATAATGTATCATTGGCATGGAGGACATTTAACAACAGGCACGGCACCAGTGTAGTGTCCGACAGTATCTCGATGCTGAGTTCGGAGAGCGCTGGATAGGTCGCGGCGAACCTGTGCAATGGCCTCCTAGGTCACCTGACTTGACGCCTCTTGACTTTTTTTGTGGGGACGTAATAAATCTCTATTGGTATACTTCAGTGAAAGTACTAATGTGGAGGAACTAAAAAGTAGAATAGTGGCAGCCTTCCTAAAAGTGAAAAGTGACACTGAAGTTTTACATAAATTACGTGAACAATTACGCAAATGTGCATCAAAGTGTATCAAGGTGGTGGACATTTCGAACATATTTTAAAAAGAAATCGCCGCATGAGTGCCATGTAACACGTAAGTTAATTTTTTTGCATTTTTTGTGTTGTGATTCCCAATCTAGTCTTCGTTGTTAGATATTGCGTTATCTTATTATCTTATATTAGTAATGCAAAATAAATGACGCCCGTATCCTGCCGGCCTGTAGGAACTAAGTTTAAGTGAAATCAATAATATTTTATAGCCGATTCATGCAAAATATTGTCTTATGTTGAGTTCGTACGCATTATATCTTGTAAGTAAAATATTTAGATTTTATAGTCAAAACACAAATGTTATGCTTACATATTAAATTAATAATAATTTGTTTACCAAGCCACCAAGTAATCAGTTACATACGTAATTTGTATTTCGTTTATTGTCAGCTGTTTCTGCCGGCGGCGCAGCGTTCGACGTTAGGTACTCGTGTGAATGGGTCTTGTGTAAATGTGTGCGTGTCCGCGAGCGTGTGTAGTAGTGCACTCTTATTTGTAACTCGTAAGGTAACCATGTTAAGTGCCTACATTTGGTATAACTAATTTCATAAATAAAATATTTTGTAATTATGGTAGTACGATTTCAAAGCATAAACTATGATTGCAATAATATTTTAAAGTTGGGGTGTCTGAGGTTGTGAATTAATCCTGTTACACGTTGTATATATAAAAATGTAAAAAATAGAAATTTAAAATAAAGGATAGTAGAATCAAAATTAAAATCCGATCTATAATGTGATACTCTTTAAGCGATTCAGTGGCGCCTCCTTTTCTTATTATTTTTTATTGCCAAGCTATATCTCCACTAACTAGCGTTCCTGGTATTAAAAACGTACAAAGCGCGCGCGTAGTAAAATAAATACTCGTATACTTTTTCCAAATATCCCAAGAGAAGTATATTTTCAAAAATAATATTCATGGTTTTAAAAAAATATATTATGTATTAATGAAATACAATATTGTTAGAAAATGGCAACTCCAAACAACGTTTTGAGTCGCCATTTTGTGAAGTTATAACTTACAACAGTCGTCTCTTGTCGTTTCGTGCGCAAAGACTACGTTCTCCATCGTTTCTCCAGTGTTTCTCGTTGTGTTTTTTTTGTGACCCGGCTTTCGTTTAATTGACTGTTCCTGCTTTCTATACCGACTTTGGCGCTAATTTGGACTTCGATCTTGTTTGCTGGACTTACGTTTAGTGCAACAATGCCGAAACGTGGACAAACAATAAAAAGTGAAATACGCGAACTTATAGTCAAGCTACAAGATTACTTTGAGCGTGAAAGGCAAAATGGTGGACCCTTGATTCCTGTCGAACGTGTTCAAGACCGTATTTCTCAGGCACTTGGCATTAGCAAGAGAACTATTACAAATATTAATAAAGAGAAGTTCGGCCCAACTGGCACTGAAGACAATAAGTTACGAACACCGAAGAAGAAACGCAGAGTAAAACCTGTCACAAACATTGATAGCTTCGACGCCGATGCAATAAGAAATCATATATACGGATACTATTCGAGAAATGAGTACGTTAATAGAAATAGACTTTTGACATCTCTACAAAACGCGGATTTATTTAAGGGAGGTAAAACTTCTCTATCGAGAATCTTAATAATATCGGGTTTCGGTATAAAAAAACTGATAAAAGGAAAATTCTCCTGGAACGATATGATATTATTTTGAAAAGAATATCATTTTTAAGGGAAGCTAAAAAAATTGAAGACTGGAATAACGTCGTATTCGTTGATGAGACATGGTTGAACGCCAATCACACTATTTCTCGGGCATGGACTGATGACACACAAGCATCCACATCTAAAGTACCTATGGGTAAAGGGTCACGGCTAATAATATGCCATGCCGGTTCGGCAAAATACGGTTTTGTCGAGAACGGCTTACTGGCGTTTGAGTCAAAAACCACCACAGAATATCACGAAGAAATGAATGCTGATACTTTTAAACAGTGGTTTAAAAACATACTGTTACCTGGGTTGCCAGAACCTTCAGTCATTTTAATGGATAATGCCTCGTATCATTCGGTGCAAATAAATAAAGCTCCTAATCAAGCTAACAGAAAAGAAGAAATAATAAATTGGCTACAAACGAACGGAATTGAATCAAATATGGGGATGTTAAAAGCAGAGCTATTGAAATTAGTGGCTGACAATAAATCTACGAAAGTGCGATATGAAATCGACGAATTGGCACTAGAGTATGGTCATAGGGTGCTTAGAATCCCGCCTTATCATTGCCAATACAATGCAATCGAACTAATTTGGGCTCAAATAAAAGGTTATTCAGCCCGCTACAATACTTCGCCGCCATTTAGCACAAAAAAAATTATGAATTTATTAAAAGAAGCTTGCGCAAAAGTCACAAGAGAAGATTGGGCCAAGGTAGTGGACAAAACGAAAAAACTAATTTTCGAAGACTTTGACCGAGACATACGGGTCGATAATTTAATTGACGAAACATTTATTATAAACCTAGGAGATAATGACGAAGACAGCACCTCCTCAAGCGAATCGGAATCTGATTAATGGATAGAAAATTAATTGTTTGTAAATATTATGTTGCCATATTTATAATAAATATAATTATCACCTTGTTGTTTTGTTTATTATTTTAACGACATGAAAATGTAGAATGCAGACAATTAGATATTTGACGGTTGTGGCAATCTTAATATATATAATTCACGTGTCACGTTGTTTGTACGCGATGGGCTCCTAAACCACTCAACTGATTATAATGAAACTTTGTAGATATGCGTTATTTGTTCAAACTTAAAGGGTGAGATAGTTTTTATCTCGATTAAATTGACGAAAGTATAAATAAAGAAAAAACATTTCGCCATACAAATGTTCATGGGTTTGTAACTGTCAATCATTTAAATTTCATACCGTCAATACGGTAAACTCTTCCCTCAAATTAATAACGTATTTAATAAAGGTTTCGAATCGACAACATATATCCCCAATATTCGATTAATGGCGTATTTTAGATTTTAAAGATGTAAATTAATGACAGTAATGAAAAGTGGTAGACATTTAAATTGGTTGTCAAATAATTATGCATACGTTCAGAAATTTATTTTTGTTAACTAAAGAGTATATTATGACGCTACTTAATATAGGACAATTAAATAAATTATATTCACAAGTAAGAAATTTTACTTCTTTCAAGGTAGAATGTCACTTGAAAATGAAAAATATTTAATAAAATAACACATAAAAATAAAAACTGAACTGAACTGAATAAAATAACAATTTTATATAATTATGGAGAATATTGCAGGGGTTCTCAAATTAGGCGTTGCCTGTGTCTTGAGAAACCTTAAATATAATTGTTTCTATGTTAATTGTGTGTGTGAGTGTAAGTATATTTCTATGAAAATTTATATTTCATCTCTTTATTATTAACAAAAAGTAATGGCGTAATATTGTTGGAAAAACAGCATAGTGGGGGTGAAATAAGGAATGGAATATTGCATGGATAATCAAAATCGCTAAAGTGTTTAAATGTCAAAAATTGCATAAGGCACACTATTTGTATATGGAGAAACGGAATATAATAGAGTGGGAGGCAGGGAGAAGACTGGGATAGCTGACAGATTTGATAGGATGAAATGTAAATGCACGGTATAAGACGGGATGGTTAATGAAGAGAAAGGACGGGACATATCGGGAAGGGATTGAACAGACGGGATGGGACGGGATTGAGCAGGATAGTAGGGATAGCTAATTCATGTTTAGCTTATACGAAAATAACATGTATTTTGTGTGGAGTAAAATAAAAAATATTGGATGCAGTCCAGGCAAAGGTAGGTCGGGATTATTGCTATGCTAAATAATTGAATATAAAATTAATCATATAATAACTAAGCCATAGCGAAGCGTGTCGGGTCAGCTATGGTATCTTTTAATTGTTTTCAATGAACGTCGTCGGAGTAGTAACAGTGTTATAATATCTAGGTAGCAAAATAATGATTTGAATCTGGAGAGATGGGATATAATAGAATATAAGGTGGATAAAATGGGACAGAAGAATAGGTACAGATGTGATTGGAATTGAACGAGTAGTTTCGACAACGGCTGTCATATTGATTTTAAATAAAATACGGGCTGGAATCTGTATTTGCACCCAGGCGAAGCCGGGCCGGGCCGCTAGTAAAATATAAAATGTGTTGCATTATTAAGATAAGTTAGTAAAAGACAATAATATTTGGTATTTTTATTTACATTTATATATATTGTAACTATTATAATGATCTTTTTTTATTGCTTTGAATGACGATACGAGCAGTTCGTTCGCCTGATGGTAAGCGATACGACCGCTCATGAATAGTAGCAAAACCAAACAACACCTTGAATTACAAAGCAATGCTTGGCATTCCACTGCGCTCGCCATCCTGAGACATAATATGTTAAGTCTCAATATGTCCAGTAGTTACTCTGGCTACAATGTCCTTCAATCCGAAACACAACAGTGCATTTAAACTGCTGTTTGACGGGAGAAATAGACACTGCGGTGGTACCCACCCAGGCAGCCTCTCACATATGAGAGATCTACCACCAGTATCTGGATCTGAAAGAAGTTTGTGAGTTTTTATTTATTGATTAAATGTAACAAAACAGGATCGGCTGTCCTTGTGCAGCGTGTGACGTCACAATGTATAATTTATTAATTTCTGCCACTAAGATCATTCACCAATTGTAAGTGTGACGTAAATTTAAAAAGTCACGTGACCAACCGTTTTGGCGACAATATTTTTAGTAATAAAGAAAAACATGTTTATTCGTTATAAAGATCTCTTTAAAAATATATTAACGGTTGGAAGATTTAAAGAATGATTATACCTAGATTTTAAAACACTTTATAGAAAATAGTCATCCAATTATTCTAACTTGCTACTTTTACTGGGAATAATTCAAAAGTTTAGCAAAATGATAATTATTTCCCATCACTACTCATGATCAACTGACATGTGTCAGGAACGCATTCTCTGAGCGGCCCGGATTTTAGTAGACTGTATTAACTCAAAATAAAGCTTTTTTCAAAAATAACGAAAAACTGGTTCCGCACCTTCTGTTATAGTTAATGAAAAAGTGAACACTGTGTCAAGATTATAGATGAAATTATGAGTTTTTGGTACCTACAAATTTAATTAAATATTGCAAGTTGTAAAGTAATTTATATTTTTTGAGTTAATACGGTATTGTCAGAAGAAATAACATAAAATGAAGTTTTATTTTCAGTTGTATCGTTATAGTAGAAATATTTGACTTACTACAATTTACTTGGATTTATTTTATATAATTTTTGTTTATTTTATTGAGGTTAAGACAATTAAACATAATAGCTCTATTAGTTTAGACAAAGGTTAGGATGTAAATAAAGCAAGATAACTAAGACAAGTTAAGGTTTTATTAAAAAAATAACGAAATGTTATTCATACAAACATTTATGGCACTTATTTTTACAAAGAAACAACAGAATAATCCGTCTTATACAGCCAATTTAAGTAGTATAACAACAAAAAAAAAGCTGAACATAGTCGTAAGATCACTAATAAATCTTTAAATTCTTATAAAAGATAAATAATATAAACATAGACATGTTAAACTTACATTTAAATTGGTTCTAATTATATCAGTCTGAAGATTACAAATAAAAGTTTAATTAAAAACAAAAAAAAACAAATTGTACTTATATTATTTGAATTAAAAATAAAAAACAAACATAAACATTGTTTAACAATAGTTATAAAAACATGACAATAGTGTACCTACCTAAATACTATCAGTCTGAAAATCACAAACATTAATACTTATGAATTCCTAGTATCTAATACTTTTCTTTAATTAGTCAATGATATCTCGATAGAATAATTCATAAATGGTCCTTGGGATGATATTTTATATCAAGCAATTCCTTAATATCTCTTTGTTTTATTTTGAGTCAAAGGTATCTTGCTTGTGTATGCTGATGTCAAACCAAAAGAAAATAGTACCGATTGGTTTCCTGTACGTCGTGAATTACGCACAATAACTTAGAGTAATTATCTTCTTCATAAGAATCTTATAAAAAAAAGTCAAAGGATGTTCTTTTTCAACACGAAGCACTTAATGTCATGCCATTTCATTTGGATTCGTTCTCGTTAATATTAAAAATAGTACCCCAATGTTCCGCAGTACTTAGATCAACAATTAGCGTGGGTCATGTCGTAAACTTATATGGTTTGGCCAGTATCTTTTAGGCAATTGGCATTGAGACGTGGCATATTGTGTGGGTTACATATATAGGTCCAGATAAAGGAATAGTTTCATCTGCTTTCTGTCACGTCACTGGCGACATTGTCACCCTCATTGGAGATTGAGTTAATCCAAGTA